>JAYJMB010028451.1:0-37545 GCA_036873735.1 Pouteria campechiana
GGTGGGGGGGGAGGGGGGGGGAACCTGTTATTGGGTTGATGCTTCAAGAAAACATGGTTTTGGTTGTGGACAGTTCTTCATAATAAAAATTGACACTATCTACTCGAATAAGTTCACCATTTGTTTGGGGAGTCATTAACGAGCAAGATGATTGTTTTTATGATTTGTTTGTTAGGGAATGTGAAAGTTGATGATATTAAATATCATTAAATAATATATTAAATATTATGAATATATTTATTATTTTATTTATTTAGCCAAAACTTATATGTTTAATGCAGTGATCTTGGTATCAATATTATCGTCGATAATATCGTTTCATCACTCTAATGATAAAAAAATGCACAAGAAAATGAAATTATCTTTTATTTTCATGAAATTTAAAAGTATTGATATTTTCTCAATTTATCGATATAATCTCATGATAATATCAATTTTATTATCCTCATAAACGAAAAAATTGATTCGCATGGTAAAAACCCTCCTTCCAAATGCAATTTTACTTCCCATTGCTCCAAACTCATTTCTTTAGTTGTGAAATTCCCTCTTTCACAAGAACAATAATTTTTGAAATTTCTATTTCGATTTTGTAGAAAAAAATAACATTTGCTGAATCAAATCTTATTTTTTAATGTTCTTGCATTAGAACTTATTTTCTCAAAAATAGTAAGATTTTTCTCTCTTTCTTATTTTTTGCATTCAAAACTGATTATTTTTTCATTGTATTATGTTTTTACACTTATTACAACAAATTTAAACAAGAATCGTTGGTAGATTTAGGTATTTTTTGAAAATTCAGAGAAGAACATAAAAATTAAGGATTTCTTGAAAAATTATTTGATTGAGCCAAAAATTGATGATTTTGGTATTTTTAAGATAATATATCTTTCAAACAAACTATTTTTCTTTACAGATTTTTTATTTTTTATTTTTAAAAAGGAATTTTGGTGAAAAAAGCCTAAATCAATATCTTCCTTTAAATGCAATACTTTAAGGCTTTAAATCATGATAATATCAATATGATTATATATGTTGACCATTATTTTTCATCCAAACAGTTTTTAATTAACCTCTAATTTTTAATTATTTTTAGTTTAATAAAAATAACAATTTAGAAGATTGTATTTTTTTAATCTTATTTATATTATCTGTTTACTAACATATGTGTGAAGCAAACATATTTAATTTTAATATATAAATATTTTTTAATATAAATTTATATATAATAAATATGAAAAATTATTAAAAAGTAATTAAGTGCTTAAAATTTTTTAATAAGCTTTAGTTGTGTGTTTTCATTATTCATTGAATGGTAGACTCTAATTTTTTGCTTAAATTATGTATTTATATTTATCATAATTCATTACAAAGTTTCATTAAAAATCTCTCATTTTTTCTATTTTTTAAATTTTTTTCTATTATTTAAATAAAAATTTTAGAAAAAAATGATAATATCTCTAATAAAATGATAATATTTTTTCTAGTCACCGATAAATAGATATTTATCGATAATACGAACATTGATTTAATGCATTGGCTAATGATATAATATGATAGTCGTTGGTTACTTGTGGCCCAAAATGATTTTAACAGTAGAAATACCTTTTTTTTTTCCTACCATTATTTTTTGTGCACTCAAAAGCACTTTTGGTTTTTACCACCAAATTACAATCAAACACGCAGATAAAAATTGCAAATCGCAATTTGCATGCCTGGCGAGTACATAGTGTACTAGCTAATTTTCCTTCTGTTAAACGCACTTTTCAAAGCTTATTCAGACCTCTTTCCTTGCCCCTTGACGTCTCCTCTTTTAGCGGTCAAAGACATGAATGAATGTCCTCTCTACACATCACAGGATAATCAGGATTTCGATATTTTATACGATTGGCTAATATATACAAAATCGGTTTGTTTGAGTATTTTAAAGTCGATATAGGCTTCCATTTTCTTTAGTTTGACATGTTTAACTCTACATGGTGTTCAAGAAACATTCACGAGTGGGGTGCGAGCTTCAAGTCTCAACCATGTCAAGCCATTAGACTGTGTGGGCTATTCATGTCTCGAAAGAAACCACAAATCACGAAACATGATAATCGGGTGATTTTATATGCATTGGCTATTTGGCTTCCATGAAATGAAATTCCACGAATGCAACTGTACTCCCGATTGTGCAGAACAAATGTCCCTTGACACTAAGCTAGAAAGTGTTGCGTTGACAAGATTTACGGGAGAGTGTGACTTTACGGACTTCACTGTCCTAAATGGAATCGCTCGAAATGTAATTTTAGGAATTTTTCAAATCTGGGAAATCTTATGACAACAGAATCTACGTTTGCAAATGAAAGTGGGACTCACACATTACTCCACTGTCACCTTTTCTACCTCCTCTCGACTAGAATGGGCAACTAATAAATATTAATCGCTTTTGTATATAATTTTCTTTCACCAAAATTCAAATAAAATAGATTCAATCTTGGCAGATACAAGATTGTGATCCAAAAGGCGATCTACCCTATAAGGTGGTATAATGATGAAAATTGGACGGCAAATCAAGCTAAGGTACTGAGTACAAATCATGAAGGCTTTCCCTTCCATTGAATATGAAACCGAGTATTTCGTGAAAATTGTTAAATCACAATGCATTGATACAGTAACTATAAACCTGGTAGTTAATTCAATTTACATCGTAAATTTTCGCTGAATTAATGGCATTCCACATTCCCACGGAAAACCTCTCATCTTCTTCTTTAAGACCTACAACATATTCACACCAATTGATATAATGGATATCGTACATGAAAGGCTTTTGTCCTTAACAAGACTCCATGCACATACGGGTTAGGTTGTACTCTTCTTGAAGAGTGAAGAAACATCACTGTATATTGCCACCACACTTGAGAACACTGCAAGGATGATAATGAAGACAGATAACACCTTGTCTCCCTTCATGGCAATCTTGTGTATGTCCCTGTTATGGCAAAGAAAAGGAGTTAACGAAGATGCTGCATGAAGTTGGAGGAAGCAATGGGTAATCCAACAATATAGAACAAGCATCCATCGGACATGAATAAGCAGGCATATTCCCCTTCCAAGCAAGAATTTCTAGCCATGAGCTAGTGGCATGCATTTAGGTGCGTGTGCAAGCCAAGGTCTCTAAAATTTACCAAGCAAAAAGAGAAGACTGGTGGCATGCAAACGGTCAGGAAGAACATGCTGCTTCAGTAGGAGGTACTTACCCATTGATGGGACAGTTACAAAGCTTTAGTTAATTGTAAATAGAATGATGACGCACATGGCTATGTAAAATGATAAGCAACAAATAGGCATTCAATCTACTGATCTTAGCAAGGGTCAGAATCCCATCTTCAAGCCCTGGATTTTATTCATTTGCCTTGCCAACTGACAATGAGAGCAAAAATGGCCCCAAAATTTTTGTTTCACAGTTATAATTGAGTTTGCAATCAGTCGTTCATGCTACTTTTTCCAAAAATTCTGAAATTAGCAGATTTAAAATGATGGGAACCATGATACAAAGACAAAAAACCACAAATTATAGGAGCTCACCTAAGGGTAATGGATGCTGGAAAAACGAACCCAATGGAAACTGCAGCAGTTGCACCAGTAAACTGAAAAACGTCCCAAATGCTGGGTATGAAATTTGCACCCAAGTAGATTATGGAAATCAGTCCTATGGTGATTGATGCAAACCTCCAGTTATCTGAAACCAAAGGCCGTTGTAAGGGAAAGAGGAAACCATCCAGGTTAAGTCTGAGGGCAAAGAAGATGACGGGGTAAACAAGCATGAGGTGGACAGCATAGCTCAATCGGACTACACCAGTGAGGACTGAGCTGTAAGGGATTCCAAGATCGGTGTTGAAGTTAGCAAGCACATCATCAAGGGTTGAATCGCCAAAGAGGATAAAACCAAAGAAGCCGGTCAATATGTACAAAGTAGAGCAGAGTACAAGTGAGGTTCTCACAACTGATTGCATCTGGGATGAATCCTCAAGCTCGTTGTTGATGTTATGCACTGCAGAATAAAAAAATGATGACAAAAATGCTAAAACTAACTCATTTAGTTGTCATGAAGTAAATTAGTTTCAAGAATCTCAAAAGCTGAGACCTATATTGATAGGTTTGCAATTTCTGCAAAATGCCCTATCAGAGATGGATGGATAAGAAAGTGGGACTTGAATGTACTTGGTTACATTATACATCATGCAAGTAACATGTAGCAAACTGCCGAAGTTGCAAGTACAGAAAACGAAAACACTCACCAGCCACAAGTGGCATGTGTCAGATGGTGGCAAGAAGATGGACAATGGGTAAGCAACAGATGTGAATGCCACTAAATTGGCAAAATGGCATCCAGAGCCTCCGAAGATGACAGTGGCATGTATGCACAGGTGATTAATTGTATGTTGTCCTATGCTGGGAATGTAACTGCATTAGTCTGTTGAACCATCAAGGCAAAAAACTAAGATTTCTAATAGACTACAGTTTTAGTGGAATCAGTGACCGACAGTGTCAACAAACCATCCATAGCCCTGCTACCACCTCCCTGGCTAATCATTCCCCAAACGAAGATCCAAAAAGGCCTGAAGATATTCCTTTTCTTCACTTCCACACTAAAGAATGTAAATTATCTCAATAAATGTTAAATTAAAAGGGGTAATAGATCTAAGTTTCCAAGAGAAAATAATTAATATAGATGTGCAAACTCAAATCTTGATCATCTTGTGCTACAACTTAGATCTGCTTTACATTTTTTTTCAATCCACATGACATGAATCTTTTAGGTCATCAAGAGAGAATTCGTTTTCCATTGTTGAAGTCCATCAAGATTGCAGGATGACAGGAGGGAAGGAAAATGAGACATACAATCAGGCAATCATAACTTATGGAACTGATTGTTTATTAAGTTAGCACATGTCATGGAACAACACTCAGATCTCGGATTATTAAAATCCAAACTCTACATAATAGAATATTATCTGGAGACTTGCACCATTGAGAGAGAGGGAATTTACATAAATGATACAATATAATAATAGCTTTCACCAATAGAATCACATCTTTCCTAACGGAATTTTAATTTTGATGAATTATTACAACAAATTTTTTGAGAATGGAGTCAAATTATCTGAAGCCTACTTTCTGCTATAACTGTGTTTATCTTTCAAATAAATTGTGGTTTTGCAGTTTACATACCATTGTAATGACAAATATATGCTGTGACAATTACAGGAACCACTGTGAAGAGCTTCCATACTGATGCTATATCAGTTATCACAGGAAGCCATCTGGGCATTGCTATACTGCCATTTGTCAATTTCATTATTGTGATCCCAACAAGGACAACCACAAAAACCATCGCCAAGGCAACTGATAAGGTTGATGTGAATCTCAATGAATCTGAAAAGGGAAAAAAGAAAAGGAAAGTGTATGATCAGTAAATGCAACAAAAGACGAAGGGATAGATTTGTAATAATTGGCATTTCTAGTGAATTGGTTGAGTTTTGTACTGTGCGGTTGGTGTGAAGCTTTAGCATATGATACTTGCACCTAAAAGACAGCAGTTCTCTAGCAAGTAACAACTAGCAACAATATTTTTCTTTATCATCATTGTAAATTTGTAATGCAATTAGAAACTGGCATTAAACTTTGATCTTGCACGGTCAACATCGGTTCACATGCATGAGTTAGCAGAGCCATTTCTCTCGGTGAGAGCAAGACCTAGGGATAATATCGGGCAACAATCAAGAAAACCAATTCCGTTTGATGGTAACATGTAATAGTAAATGCGCAAATCATTAATGATATCCAGTTAAATGCTTCATGATCTGCTGATCTATCATTCTATATGATAGAGAGAACACTTACCTACACGTCTGAAAAATGCCAAGGGTGCAAATACCACCACAGTTGTAACAAAAAGAACAAAGGCCCGGCCATTCCACCAGTGTTCTCCAAACCATTCTTCCAAAATGCCTGAGTGATGAACTCCACTTGAAGATGTTCCAGAGAGTACATCACCTAACCAAATGAATGACTGAAAATTTTAGAAGTCAAACAGAGCAACCAGCCAAATATGTAAAAATGAACAAGTGGGATTGCTTTAATGGAAACACCTCAAGTGACAACTGAGGCAGATGGTGTCAGTTATGGATTATTTTTCCTTTTTATTTCTAGGAGAAATTGAGTATAGGCCAGTCTGAACTTTAATAAGTCAAGGGGAGTAAAGGAAACATTGTGAGGAGTAAGAGGGAAAATTGACATATGTGAATTGTTATTCTATGCTAGAGCCTAGAAAGCAGCACAATGAGCAACATTTGAAGCTATATCTCGACAAGAAACTAAAAGTGGAACAGAGAAAATAAAAAGCCCATTGGTCGGAGACCACACCAATGATAATCATATAGATGATCAGGACGCCCACGGTCTTGATAACAACAAAAATCTGCAGCAATATCCTCCCATTCTTCCCAAAAGCATCCCCCATGACTCCTCCGTAAGAAACCGCGTTTCCAGCCCTGCTATACTTCAGCAGCATGCTGATTGAAGCCCCGGAAAGGAAAGCAACGAAAACGATCAAAGCGAGCCCCGGCCCCAGCCCAAGAACCTTCATTGATGCAGGCAATCCCATGATTCCAGCACCGACAATGGTAGTTGACAAGTTAAAAACCGCCCCAGGGAAGGAAGCTCCATGAAAACCGTCAACAGATTCGAGTTCTTCCTCTCGATAGCTAGGTAGTAAAGGAGCATTCTCATCAACAACCTCCTTTCTTTTCTGCAGCTGCGTTGGGCCCATGCTTCCTAAAGTCATCCTTTCGTAAATCACAATCCTTTTAATGGATTCAGAACAGCGAAAACTATACAGATCACTGGGGTGGAGTTGCTAGAGCAATAGACGCAAATTACAAAAAATACTCGGAAATGAAAGAAAATTGAACGAAAGCGAATATCTTTGAGATTGAAAACCGATTTCTGCCATCCAAAATCAACAAACCCAGGACGAAATCCCTGCAATTCTACATGAATTAATCAAAATCGTCAAAAATCTGGTCAAGTCACTTCAAAATTAGGCTAATTACAACCAGAAAAGATCAGGTTTCCAAAATGGAAGACTTGGAGCTTGCACCCCAACTTCATTCAAAAATTCTGCCAATCTATCGAAAGTAGGCTTCTTGAGAATCCAATACGGCGACAGATAATCCGGATTCCCCAAAATTCTACTGCACGAAACGTGTGATTGAAATTTCAGTCGAAACTATTTTTGTGGGTCCCAATTCAAATTTTTTAGTCCTGTCATGTCCATGTGCCTCTAAAATTCTCATCGGATTTTAATAAAAAATCGGAGAATCTAAAAACTTTTTCTGGATAGTAGATGTAAAATGTAGGGGTATCTGTCTCTAATAAATTTCTTTTTATTATTATCTTTATATTTTTAGGAAAAAATTGTATGTATTTTAACTTATTTCTTTTACAATTTTGATTTTATATTTTTTTCCAACTTTTGTCGGCACCCAAACACGGAACAAGATGATACTGAAAATTATCGCCCAGCATACTTCGAATGCACGTTTCAGCCTGTCTGTTTGAATTAGTTACATGGCAACAAGCATTAAGATGCAATTTCTTCACGACCGTGCATCATACACCGTGTGCTGCCAGAGCATCAAAAAAGACGTGCAACACCTCACGCTTTCCGTGCGTCGGGCAGAGCCATTGGCCATTTCTCATGAAAAGAGGGAAAAAAAAAACAAACCAGGCCCAAAAAGTGAGATGAAAACTGGATGGCAGAAGAAGCTAAGGTTGGAATCCTATTTCCATTGGATATGAAACAAGCATTCATGAAATTTACATCATAACGCATGTATACAGATAACCTACACGTGGTAGTTCATTCAATTTTCATCGCGAATTTTACTTGATTTAATGACGTCCACGCCAATGGATACATGTACATGAAAGGCTTTTGTTCTTCACAAGGCTCCATAGACATACGGTGCAAATCCGGGTCAGGTTGTGCTCTTCTTGAAGGTGAAGAAATATCAGTATAATGCTACCACAGTTGAGAACACTGCAAGGATGATAACGGAGACGGACAACTCCCTGTCTCCCTTTGTAGCAATCTCGTGTGAATCGCTGTTATCTCAGAGAAAAAGAGTTAAGAGGCTGCGTGGGCTTGGAGGAAGCGATGGACAGTACAACAATATGAGAACAAGCATCCATTGGACATGAATGAGCAGCATTTTCCCCTTCCAAGCAAGGATTAATTACTTTTAGGTGCTGATGATGAGTGGCTTGCCTCCTCCATCAGGGGACGCTCTATGTATGGTGAGATCCAGGGCCATTAGAACTTTACCAAGCGAAAAAGGAAAAAAGACTGGTGGCATGCAGACAGTCAGGAAGGCCATGGTGCTTCAATGGAGGGCACTTATCCGTCGATGGGACAGTTACAAAGCTCTTGGCTAATTGTGAATACAGTGATCATGTATATAAGTGATGATGTACATGGTAACGTTAAACCATAAGCAAATAGGAACACAATCAGATGATTTTCGTAAGGGGCAGAATCCCATCTCTTACTCCAGTGACTTTATTCATTTGCCTTGAAAACTGACAATGAGAGCAAAAACAGCCACAACATTTTTTCTTTCACAGTTACAATGTTGTAATCAATCATTCATGCCACTTTTTCTAAAAAAATCTGACATTAGCAGGTTTAAAATGATGAGAATCATGATACAAAGATGAAAAACCACAAATTACAGGAGCTGGACTAAGGGTAATGGAAGCTGGAAAAATGAACCCAATGCAAACTGCAGCAGTTGCACTGGTGAACAGAAAAAACATCACAAATGCTGGGCATGAAATTTGTAACCAAGTAGATGATGGAGATTAGTCCTATGGTAATTGATGCAAACCTCCATTAATCCGAACCCAATGGCTGTTGTGACGGAAAGAGGAGACCATCAAGGTTAAGCTGGAGGGCAATGAAGATGATGGGGTAAACAAGCATGAGATGCACATGCAAACACAGGTTCTCTTTCTCCCTTTGCCATCTCTCTTTCTTCCAAAAAATTGACATGAACATAGTTAAAGCTTCCATAGTCATCATCCAAATAGGCCTTGGGTGGTGTGTACTACAGTTACTTCAATTTTTTATGACCGACCCAAATGTTGTGATTTCTCCTGTGCAGGAAATATTCAGGAAAACACCTTTTCTAGGTCCTCCAATATATATAGGCATATAGCCATCTACGAGACTAGGACATCAAGATGTTACCTCTCCTTTATGCCACCTCACCAAGTAATTTCTCTAGATAGCTCTGAATATGGTATAGTACATCGCCAAAAAAAATGCTGAGATCCAGATAATGTGGGAAAGGACCAACAACTTCTCCCCGTTAGAAACCAGTCCTTCCAATAGCTTCGTCCCAACAAAAGCCAGCTTGAACATTACCAAAAATCGCCACAGGAACATGTCCCATCTTTAAACAGATGAAATCGTACTGAATCTCTTACAAGTATCTCTCGCCCAACAACCTTAGAGATGAACTTTGTGGCATTGTGACAATCTCTGCATACACGCAGATTTTTTACTACCTTGATGGGCAATCCATCGGGTATGAAAATCAACCCAAATGCAATTGCAAGCTTCTCACTATGGTAGCTTAGCATTTCTCTCTTTCGTGACTCCTCTACGTCATGAAGAACGGAACTCATATCAGGCACATAACCTTCCTCTATTATCTTAGCATTAAGCCTTTCTAGCTCTGCATATATCCGACTAGAGTAAATGCTTGATCTATCATCAGCACAAAAGACATGCACCTTGTTCTTGTGCTTAATCCAACTACAACCGGGTTCTTTCTTCACTCCCTTATCTCTCATCCATCTTCTTAACTGAGACACATCTTCCCATCTTCCTTCTGCAGCATAGATACTTGAAAGCAAGACATAGCTTGCGGGGTTGTGTGGATCCAATCTAATTAGAGATTCAGCTGCCCATTTCCCCACTTCCATATCCCCATGGACTCTACATGAGCTTAACAAAGTGGACCACCCAACAGCATCTGGCTGACAAGCCATTTGTTTTATAAACTGCTCTGCCTCTTTTATTCTGCCTGATCGGCTGAGAAGATCAATCATGCAGGTGTAATGATCGACTGTAGGGATGATTCCATGATCTTCTACCATAGAAACAAAATAGTTACGACCTTTATCCACTAGTCCTGCTCTGCTGCATGCTGAAAGAACACCGATGAATGTGACTCCATCAGGTTTTAGTCCTTCCACTAACATTCTTTCAAATAAATATATAGTCTCCTTGGCTTTTCCAAATTGAGCATATCCTGAAACCATTGCAGTCCAAGAAACTTGATCCTTCACCTCCATTTCATTGAACATCACATGTGAATCTTCAATGCTTCCACATTTGCCATACATCGTAATGATTGCATTTGACACAGTTGTAAATGAAATCAAGCCTGAAATTATGGCACTGCAGTGAAATTGAACGCCCTCCTCCAAGCTTGCTAAATTAGCACAAGAGCTTATCACGCTTCCAAGAGTAAAATCATCAGGCTCAATCCCATTTTTCTGCATTTCACAGAAGATCCTTACAGCTTCTTCATTAAACCCATTTTGACCATAACCTACAACCATCGCTGTCCATGACACAATGTTCTTCACAGACATGAGTTTAAAAACAGATTCTGCCATCTTTATGCTTCTGCACTTGGAATACATGTCAACAAGAGCACTTCCAACAAAGACATTATTCTCATAGTCAGTCCGGATAATATAAGCATGAATCTGCTTGCCCTTTTCTAGTGCTGTAAGACTACCACAAGAAGTTAACACGCTTCCAAAAGTATACTGATCAATCGCAACTTCCTGCAATCTCATCTCTCTAAAGAAGTCAATAGCTTCTCTGTAAAGCCCATTTTGTGTGAACCCTGTCACCATTATTGTCCATGAAATTGAATCGCTTTCTCGCATTTCACCAAACAAACATTTGGATTCCTTAACCATCCCACGTCGGAACAAACCTGTCATCATGGTATTATAAACAACTAAATTTTTATCATCCATTTCATTGAAAGCCCGTCTGGCATCATCAATACTCCCAGCCTTTGAGTACATATCAACCAATGGACTTACAACAAATGCATAGAAATCAAACCCGAATTTTATTATCTGAGCATGAACCTGCCTACCCAGTTGAATCCAAGATCGACACGATGACAAAACCAGCAGCGTTGAGAAAGTAATCCGGTTTGGGCTTACCCCATCCCTCAGCATCAGTTTATACGCTTCCACTGCATCTTCGCAGGACCCATAGTTTGCATAGCCCGAAATAACAGAATTCCAAGAAATGCCATCTCGCATGGGCAACCGTTCGAAGGTCTCCTCCATTTCAGACAGTTGTCCGGATTTGGAATAAGAAGAAAGCAGTGTGTTCCAGGAGAACAGATTTGGCTGGGGAATTTGATCGAATACATGGAGTGCGTATCTTAAATTGTTGAGTTTGGAGTATACACCTATGAGGTTATTTAAAAGGAAGATTTCGGGGTATTCGATGGTTTTGATTATAAGGCAATGGAGTTTCTTTGCTTGGATTTGGCTCCTGGATTCTGCGTATATCTTCAAAAGAGAAGAGAAGTAGTTCGAAAGTGAAGACATGCCACTCCGGAGGGAACTTCCATTACAAAAGAGCATAAGAGGTGAGACCGTTTGCACTGAAACCCTTAGATAAAGAGAAATTTGTAAATAAGCCTCAATAGTTTTGCCTAAATACAAATAAGCCTGCACACTTTCAGTATTTGCAAATAGATTTATAATATTTTACACTATTTTCAAATAAGCCAACACCATTTAATTGAGGCATTATATTAAAATAACATTTTTGCCTTTATCAAAATCTCTATGAGTAACCTTTTTTTTTCTTTTTATTCATCGTCATGACTCATAAGATGCCAAGATAACGCATATGTATTTTAAAGCATATTTATGATATCAGCTAATTGAATGAGTTTTATTAACCCAAAATATCTTTGTAAAAATAAAAATTAAAAAAACTTTTGTGATCAACACATTAATATTCGAAGTCAAAACATAAGTTTTGAAACCTATTAAAACCAATGTTATTAGAACAAACCAGACTGGCAAGTTTGACCACCAACTGGTCCACGTAATGGTTCGATTAAGGCTGATTTGGTCCAACGTTAAAAAACTGAACAAACCGTGTTTCGACTAGTGAACTGGGTAGAACCAGTTTGTCCTTAAATTAAAAAATTTATGAAAATTCAAAAATTAAAAAAAAACCTACATGCATGCGTCGTGCCCTAATTCATGAATGGGCCTGTCTTGGCCAACTGCCCTTTGCGCTAAAGACAAACCCATCCCATTCTAGCAATTACCTCTTCGACTCTCCCTCCCCGTCTCTAGTGGCCATCAATAACAACCAACCATTGGAAACCCTCCCTCTCTCTCCCTTTCTATCTTCGGTCGTCATATCCAACATCTCATCCCAAGACATGCCAGTTTTGACATTTAGACGTAATGGAAACCCCCCTCCCTCTCTCTCCCTCTCCATCTCTGGTTGCCATATCCAACATCCAGTTGCTAAAAACCCATTTTCTTTCTCACCCTGTCACTCATCTTGCCTCAAAGAAACAGGGAAAGCTTTCCAATCATTCTAATTGACATCAATGGTGGCCATTGACAATAGTGATGTCCCTTCTACCTCTAGCGTCTCTCACTTCTAGCTCCAGCATCTTCATTTTCCAACTCCACCATCTCCATTGCCAACAGAGGCAGCTCTAACATCTCCGGCATCCCTTCGAGCTCCAACGGTTGAGTCTTCTTTAGCTCTGGCATCTCCACATTGACGACAACTGCGTCTTCTTCAACTCTGGTGTATCCTTCAACTCCTGTGGGTAGCAGTAAGGTTTTTTTATTTTTTTATAATTTTTAAATCTAAGCTTGAATTTTTTTTTGATTTTCAATCGTTTAATGTTAGGAATTAACATGTGTTTGTTATTTAAGCTTGAACCTTTGAATAATTATGTAAATTCTACTTGTAGACTTTTAAAATATGTCCAACTCACTTGAAGCCTATGAGACTTTTTATTATAATATATAACTTTAAATTTAGAAATTTGATGAAGTGATGGATTTATGATTATAAACTTTAAAATGTGATGATGTTGATTCTTTGATTGTTGTTTTAATATATCATTTAGTTATATTTATAAATTAATGAATTGTGATTGATTATTCAAAATGATATTTATATGTGAAAAAATTATCTTACTATTATTGATCTGATGTTATTTATCATTTTGTTTTAGATATATTTGAAGCTTTAAAGTTTAAAGAAGCAGAAATGTCAATTGTGAAGAATAAAGATCAATGGAGCATTACAAAATTTTAATGTTAGTCTATTTAACCATGTTATTGTTATTTTTTTACTTGTGTAGTTACATAATTAGGAATAATAATTATGTATTCATGTTTTTTTATTTTGATTATTATATCTTATTTTTTATGATTATTATATCTTATTTCTTAATGTTTTGGGCTATAGAATCATTGCTTCATACATAATATAATTATTATATTATTCAAAAATTTTATTATATTTATATATTTTTAAAATTATTAAAACTGTATGATATCATATTTAAAATGTCATGATTCAAACTAGTTCCATTGAACGGTCCTGACCGGTTTGAACCAAACCAGCTTATTGACCGGGTCAATTACTGATTCGATTCTAATAACATTGATTAAAACTAAAAAATATAACTCAAAATAAATAAATAAAATAAAAAATTATTTATTTATTTTCATTTATTAGCAAATAAATTTATAGTCACACACGGTTAATTATGTTCGTAAGGAAAGCTCAAATGTAAGCCCCATGCTAGGCTGTCTCCCAACAGCTAAGAAACATATGTACACAAGCACGTATCATAGTTATATATAAAATGTGTGAATGTTATCTTGCCTTTTCACAAGAATAAATAAATAATGAAATATGGGCATCTTTCCTTCAAGGGAAAAAATATCATTTTAATATAAATCTAAGGCCGGTAGTCATATTTCAATGTAGGCCATCATACCACCAGTCTGTATAGGAATGAATTTAATTTCCGACTAGTGTTCAAAAACCGGACGCAAGGTGTTAGCAACAGTAATTTCACCCCATACCCAAATGTAATTTCTTCTCAACTCGGGTAAAAAGCAGATTGAAGCCTACCCAAGTTAATTTACTGGTCTGGATATGCACCTGTCAGGCACATACATGATGGCGTTTGCATCGCATGCCCAGCCAAACAAATACCCTACGACAGCCTTTCTCAGGTACGGAGACAAAAGTGTCAATCAGGCAGCATCAGCATTGCTGTTCTCGGTGTCACGTTTTTCGCGTCTTTTGTTAGTCATCACAATCTTCCACCTCGCTGCGCAAGGTTGCCTTTTTAAGAGCTCTAAACGCTGCGCAAGGTTGCCTTTTTAAGAGCTCTAAACGCTGCGCAAATGTCACAGCTGCATCTAGACAAATCCCTTTTCCCTCAAGCCGTTCAATGTAGGAGTTCTAGCAGTAATTGCATAGATTTCGTCCCATTTAATTACCATCACGTCACACGTAACAAACCACCGGCTATACAGCACACCAAAGTAGAATGAGAAGAAGAGAGTAGACGATGCTGTCATGGCACGAAATAATGAAATGCATCTCGATTCATTAACATGTAAGCAGTTTACAACTTCCATTTCCTCCCTCATTCGACTTTAAACCGCCCTCTCAGCTGCATATCCAAGATAACACATGACGTGATTTTCATTAAGCAGCAGCCCATCCATTATCAGCCAATGGGCCGCAAACCATATCGTCATTTTTCTATGTAACACCCATTACATGCTTATAAAGATTCATTTTATACAGCAATAAACGCCCCCATACAGCACTCATAAAAGGGCCATCACCAGCAATCGCTTCCCATACATGGATTTCTCAATATAAGCGTTCGTAAAAAGAAAGAACGCTGTTGTGTAAAGCATACCCATGACACCACAGGCAGGATCAGGCTCTATCCGCTGTACAACATGAAACCTGGGGTAGTATTGGATTTGTTGGCGACGAGATAGACGACCTCCCACTCAAATGTTGGGCGAAAAATATCCGATTCTCTCTCTAAGAGGCTTGTGCATAGGTTTCATTATCTCTTGGAAAGGAATACAAATCAAAAGATGGCTTCACTGCCTGAATTAAAGCTCAACTTTCATGTGGCCTGGTGGCAGTGGACCTGCAGGGGAAATGAAAAAAGTCCTCACAAAATTTTCACATGAATATGCTCTTTTTTGAGAAGGGATATTATTGGTTTTTTGCTCTTCATTTACCACTTGGTTCCTGGGCATTGAAAGGGGCATTCATTCCAAAGTTCATCTGGACAACATTGTGGAGATCATCATCCCATACATTAGGTATCTGTTGGAAACAAAGATACATATGAAGAAACAGTAGAAAATGCAAAGTTTTTGAACGTGAATAAGAAATATCTATCTTCAAACCATTCTCCAATACAATTACACCTGATGGTCTGATGCCCACAATTTAATGGGCCAAAGTTTCAAAGTGGTGGATGTCATGGCACATGGTTAACCTCTTAAATATGTTGATTTCCTTAGGCACAATTATCCTCCAATAATAAGCTCATGTTATAGCATTTATGAACTCCCTGATAAAATGGCTCTCCTGGGGTGAAAGGGTCAATTTTACCATTCTGGTTAAAAATGCCACTTCAGATCAAGCTTAGCACATGACAAGACAACCATGCATTAAAGAACTTACGAAGAAACAACTTCATTATACAGTCATTACAATATCTGAATTTTATCGGCGCATGAGCTTAATACCTGCCACTGAGGACAGCCAGCACTTCAAGTTTCAATCCTATGCACTTTCAAAATCACTAGAGTTAGTTCAGTCATAAAGGCAAACCTGAGATGCAGGGTCTTTGTAATCATTCATGCCTGCCAACTGGGAACTGATTGTTCTTCTTAGTGAATCTGCAGGGTTTCCCATCCCGGGAATGCCAGCCTGAATCAATCCTTGTTGAGATGGATGCATCTGAGGATGAAACATGCTTATATCTGGTGGAAATCCAATAGATGATGATGCACCAGTCCTTGGTTGAAAAATCTGAAATGGGCAAATGAGAAATTTTGAAGTAGGCACCTTATTAGTTGCCTTGATATGTTACAGAATCATGCATCGAGGCAATTTTATACAGAGTTTATTAGCATTGCAAAAATTCAATTCAAAACAGTACTGTATTGAAAAGGTAAGGTTCAATCCAAGAATCACAACACCCACCAAATCCCCAATTGAAATTTCTGCATTTCAAGCTAGATAAGAATAATCCCAATTATTAAATAGTTCGCCAGTTCCTTATTATAAGCCTAGCATGAGCATTCCATTTCCACTTTACTGGAATAGTTATTGCTACTATCAACTTCAAAAAAGCATCCATACTCCTAAGGCATCTTAGCCAGAAATATCTTCACTTACATCTTTCGCAAGGCCCTCAATGTTAAAATCTAAGCGTGGATTGACAGTAGCAAGCTTCATTGACAAAAACTGCAATGAAGAAAGATAAACATATTACCAATGAATGGATTAAAAACAGAAAGTAGAAATATGCAAATGCTGCTGGGGAAAAAGAAGAAAGAAAATTAACATTGAGTGGTGATTTTGCCAAAGGATGCCGCCAGCAAGTGCCAGCTAGAAAATCATGGAATGAACACGGTCTCTAAACTGAATAAAAAAGGAGATTCCATTCATCTTTGCACAGGTACCTCAACTTGTCGTTGCAGTGATTGAACATAGTTGATAATCTCATCTAGCATGACTGCCTTCCCAGTAACCTGCAGGGCAAATTCAAAGTAACTGCAATTAGCCTTATGAACGGTAGCATGCCAATGCCTGAAAATATAGACATCCATGACAAACATGCAATGATATTGCTACCTGGGAAAGGTATGGAAGACAAAGGAGAAAAGGAGAAAAGATAAGGAACAGTCTAAATTCTGTTCTTTTTAAAGGATAGAACTTATGCTAAATCAAAGTAATGTGCAGACAGAAAAAGTGAAAATCATGCACAATGGGGAAGAACAAAAAAAGCAAATACCAGTTGGAATTTCACATTCAACAACTCAAATTAACTCCGGGATGCACAGATAAAGAACTTCACAATAAACCACACCCGATTACTCTTGTATGACCATCACCTTAATTAGTCACATGCTAATCCCAAGACATTCACTAAGATTAGTTAATAGCATGTTTTCTGAGGTTCATGGTCTGTCACTGCTATATTGCCACCAAAAAGTTATGCAAGTTGAAAAGAACTAATAAACAAGGGCAAAAAAAGCCACACCCACAGGTATGTCTATGTCATGCTGGCACAAAAGGAGATCCAGCATATTTGCTTGGGATAGTGAAACCAGCTAGATAGGAATGTTAAATAAAAAAAGGGACCAGATAGGGAGAACAGATGGCATGCAATGAACTAATAAAAATTACTTGCTAAAGCTTAAGTCAATTATCCATGACAAAATTACTGGCAAGATTATGTGCATTTCTTGCAACACATGCTTGCATGGGGTTTTAACTGAATGAAATACTAAGTGGAGCAACGTTAAAACAGTTAAAAAACAATACCTTGCTGCAACCTGGGACAAGATCCTGAAGAAACTTCATCCGCTCACTGATCTTTTCTCTTCGTACCTGTAAGTCAAATTGATCCAGTCGATTGGAATAGCTGTATCATCAAGTGGTAATGTCATCCCAGCAACTAGGGACTCTCTTACTAAAGCTTAATAACAGGATGACAACCAGGGCAGGCTATGGTAGAAATATTCCAGAAATGGGTTGACTCAGCCTAGACAACCTGGTTTATGGCCAAGGAAACAACACAAAACAGGACTGAAACAGAAAACAATTATGTTTCTATTTGCCTCTCATGCTCCATGATGATGGTCGAAGAACACACAGCACAAGGTTCCATTTTCACTAGCTTTCTGGTGGAAATTATGACTGAATGACATGGATTTAGTAATAACTGAAACTTCAGAGATAATAACTCACTCTTTCAGCAAGACTGTGACTATTCGTTGCCTGGCCACGCCGTGCTCTTACATGGATATAATCTTCCTTTGGTGGGTCTGAATTTTGGGAGCTGTCTTTTCCATTTTTACCAGTATGCTTAGAACCAACTGGCATTGAAGTATGCTCAGCTTTCTGTTTATTATCAGCATTATCCTTTGCGGTTTCAGATGACAATTGTGCTGGAGCTGATAATTGGGGTGCCCCTTTGGCTTGGTCCAATTCAAGATCCTGCTATCAAATATAATTTAGAGATACTTTACCTTGTGAATTTTCCAAGTAAAAAGAAAAGCAGATGAAATATTTCTTGCCATCCATGGCCCACCATCTCAACAACCATGAAGATGGCGTGGCCCAGAAATCACACTAATCTTTTAATCAAGTGAGCAAGGCCGATGGTGAATATGAACTGATGATCGTTTTTTACAAAGCCATCCACTGCTTCCAGTGTGCCTCCCACCTCACAAGCAGTGTAACCTGATTTCAGGTTTGGTCGAACACAAGAGAAAACACCAAATGAATGGCCTGCGTCACACACACTGGTGCCATAGGTGCCACCATCAACCAGCCTTCAGATGATCTCTTAAGCATCTCTCATGAGTGGCATCTATCATACCAAACACAAAAAAGAACAGTCATTATCCAACAGCAAAGCAATTAATTATTCTACCTGATCGCCCTTCTTCCTTTTCTTGGCACTAACTCCCTTAGCTGATGGCTCCCCGCCTTTTTTCTTCAAACCAGAGGGATCATCTTGCCCGTTGCCACTAAATTCAGCTTCATTGGATTCGTTGCTCGACCCTTGCCCTCTATGCTTAACCTCCTCAGATGGCTTCAAAATGTCCCCACGTTCTCTTTCTCTCTTCATCAAACTCCCTTCAATTGCCCCATGTTCTACTGCTGCAGAAACATCCTTCCCATGCAAATTGATCTTCAGTGAGTGCAACCCAGGAATGACGCCTTTCAACCCATTGCCAGACAGAAACTCTGGTGTTTGAACCCCTCCCTTGGTATAAGGACTAAGTGATTCAGACATGTTGAATGGGTTCACTAAATCACCAAAATTCCCATTGTTAAAGCACGAGAACCTTGCAGCCCGCTCGATGAAATCAGAATCACTAGGGAACTCAGATAGACTCTGAGGGAGCATTCCAGCACCCGGTTGCAGAAAGACACCCCCTTTCGATGCTGAGGGATTCCAACCCAAGTCGACTGGTTTCCCTATACCCGAGCTGGAAGATCCAAAGACAGATTTCCTAACAGATGCTGCATTGGATGCATTAGCAGTGGTCTGGATATTGCTTTCACCAAAACCCAAGTTTTCTGAATGATTCCAGAGACTGGGACAAAACGCGTCCGCCACAGAAACAGATGAAGAGGGTGGAGAGCCAGTTGGAGGATTCCCCACTGGATTGTCCGTGGGCAACAGACCAATTGACGGGTTTGACAAATGGAGTCCACTAGCAAATCGCCAGTCAGAAGAGAGATTCGATTCATGATAGTTTAAATGATCCCCACCACCGTCCTTCTCCATTCCATAATCATCTTTCTCACTTGAATCCATCTCTTCTTCCAGTGAGAGCAACTAAAATCAGAAGTAGGAGATCTCCTTTTATCTCGAATTTGACAAGGACGAACCAAAAAGTCCTATAGCACTTTCTAGGAGCAGGTAAAACCCAAATCACTGAAATTCAAAATCTTCCCCGACCTGCATTGAATAAGGGGAAAAAGTGTAAAATCACTTCACTAGATAACTCAAATAGCAGTTGAACACAATTTATTTTAGATCAATGGCTAGAAAAAAGCCAAAAACAAGAAAAAATAAAGTAGCAAACCGAGAGAATACACGCGCTAAATTCAGAATCCGGAGAGGATTTCTAAACGCTAATTTCAAAGTTTAAATCAACTGAACTGCTCAAATACTTAGTCGTGGAATGCACGGCTTAAAAAACACAAACAACCACTTTAAATCCCGGACTAATTAGCACTACTACAGCGACGACCAGAACCCAACAAGCCATTCCGCGAATCCCAATAAGAAATTTTCCAAAACACCCAAATTACGCACCAAAAGCCTCACATATCCACATTAAAAAACAACAACCAAAGACAAAGAAGAAAAAACAATTGAGAAGAAAATTTACAACTTTGAGAGCTCCAAAAACACAGGCCCACTTCAACACTGGGGCTTCCCAAACGGTAACAGAGAGGAGACAATCACCCGCAGCCAATCAAAGCCCCAAATCACAGAACACACTGACTTCAAATGGGCGAACAGGCATTCCAAAGATCCCATAATCGTTCAGAAACCAAAGACGAAGCAACCCGACTAGAAACAGCAAGAAAAGAAAGATACCCACATCAGATTCCTCCCTCTTTTATGCTCATTTCCGCTGCCATTCTTCCATTTCGAATAGCTTTTCTCAGCAACCGCAGCACAGAACGCAGCCAGCCGCAGGTGCGAAGGCAGAGAGAAGACTGCTATTTTCTGCAACGTACCGTGATCTGAAACTAGGAGCAAAGAGTCCCCGCAAAAGAAAAAGGAAAAAATAAAAAAGAGAAGCAGAGTATCAGAGCATTCAATCTAGAGAGACAGAGAGCGCGAGATAGAAAACAGCCGTGCATTTATACTCACGCCTTCATCAATATACGAGCCATTGATGATTAAACCACCGCCACTGCGGCTGTCAAAAATATCATATTGCCGTTTTTCCTACCCAACTAGGGAGGGGAGATAAATTCGATGGTCCGTCCCCACAAGGCACATGATGCGCGGGCGCGCGTGGAGAGAAGGCCAAGAGCTGAAAGCTAAGGGATGCATGGTGTAGAGCCCACTGCCCGTTAACCTCAAATCTAGAAATGGATTAGTCAAAATGGAATTTCGTTTTAAACTGTCCAATCAATCAGTGCCTACCAATCTAATAGTTGACTGTGCATAAAAAGCACAATTTCAAAGCAACTTCGTCTCTAATCTCGTGAGTTGTTACTGTCAGCAGGCAGAGGATGAGATGAGGTTGCTTGAATTGCCAAAACAACATGAGATTTTCGTGTTCCACGACCCATGGCTGCTGTCTTTAGCCTGACTCTGTAGCCTTAGAGATAAGTAGGAAAACAGAAAGGCAATGACATGAGATTGATATTAAATGATAATTATAAATAAAGCGAATATAAAAAAAAAATACAATGATTAAAATTACAGATAATAGAAAATAATATTTGGGATATTTAAAACATCGGTGAATTAAAAGATGTGAAATTTTTAAATAAAAAAGACTAAGAAAATGAGCAAAAATAAATAAACATGTCTATGCTTTTGCTAATGAAATCATTTTTGCAATAAGCTAGTAAAATAAACTGTTTTCATCTCCTTAATCTCACCTTCCTGCTTTCAATTGACGATTCTAAGTACGAAGTAAATAAATAAATAATATTTAAAATTACTTTAATAATTTAAATTAATCTTAAAAGCAGAAGTGGAACGCATTTCGCGTGCAACTGCGGAGTGGAAGCGAGAGAGAATCCGCGTTGGATGAATTAGCTTTCCCAAAAACAGCCGTATAAGACATGATAATAGCAGCAGCTTTGCCAAAAACAGAACTTTCGTCTTGCTTTCAGCTTTCAATGCTCCCATCTAACGAATGCTTTCCTTCTCCTGATTACGTATTTGGAAGTGCCTTATCATGTATTTCACAAACAAATGGAGAATGACAAAGACCTGATGCCTAAGCAGCTGTCAATGCCATCGTCAGTTTGTGTCAATGGTTGAATCGCTTTTTCACGGTCTTTGAGATTGAGCTCGTCATCCGCTTTAGATCTTTGATGCGGATGGAACGCGGAATGGCGTATTAACAGGCGGTTACAGTTGCTTGAGAGGCGCCACCGGCGATTACTGTGGTTTTCTGTACTCCTGCGACTTACCTGGCTTGTCGCTTTTGCCTTTGACAACTGGCCATGGTTAGTTCTGGGCGCAGCCTCGTCAAGCGCCGACGAGGAACGCGCTGCCCATCACACATGTTGGACGCGCCAGGGGCTATCCTATGAAATATTTCAAATTTTTAATTATAATATTAATATTATTAATAAGATATAAGTTTAGATCTAGATTAATTTTCATAACCATGACCTCGAATTAATTCCAAAAAGGATAAAAATAGCTAATTCGACAAATATATTATGACAAATGCAATAAAATTTTAGAAATTCTTTCAAAAATACTTGCATAAGAGCGTAAAATTGTAATTCATAAATAGGAAGTCCGTAAATTCAATAAAAATATTCTTCTAACAAATTGGTTGATAATAGAGCATGAAAAAAATTCATAGATTAAGAAAAATTATAATCATAGCAATTAGGCCTTGCTAATAAAAGATTTAAGAAATTGATCGTTAGAATGTAAAGCAACATGTTAAGAGGTCCAAAACTTAAGTTGACAAAACTGGTAAAATTGCTGGACTATCAACCATAATAGACCAGTTGAATTGCTTCGCTATCAACTATACTTTAACCTAATTTATAGAGTAGATTGATTGTAGCACAATTTTTTCATTTGCATTTTTTATTTACCCAATTCATCACATTGGATAGGTTGGTTTAAGTTAGACCCTTAAACTTGACCCAAGTTGCACCCTAATATAACATCTATGTATTATAAGATAAGCTTCCTTCAGTTGTGTATTGTGCGCTTGAAATCATATATTCAGATGCGAATGAATGATATTAGCTATCATATTGAGCAAAACTGCTGTCCCAACCGCACGATTCCACTGTAGAATATTTGGATGCTGAACAGCAACGCGGCATGGATATTGCACCTGCAAATGGCGCTTAGGAATGGGGCGAGAGGAATAAAGATTCTGACAGCCCCAATTTATCTGGGTTATTTAATTCTGCCCTGGGGGGTTTATTTTATAAATTATCATTTGAGAAGGGTGGGTTTGTTTAATAGAGCCATTGAGCTTGCAATCTGACACTGCCAACTCCTCAAACCTCTTTCTTTATTGCCTGCAACCTCACTCGCGCGTATTATTTTAACCCAAAGTCCTGTTTAAAATCCGCCGGTCAAGAATCTAAACGTTGTCCGCCTATTTCTCTTCATTTTCTCGTCTAATAGCACATCTCGTGTCGCGATTTATTAAACGGAGATTAACGAACAACGAACACGCCGTTTTGACCACTGCTAATCCGCGACCGCACGACGGTAACACTTGTAACAGATGCGGGGCGTCCATCT
The DNA here is from genome assembly GCA_036873735.1 of Pouteria campechiana. Lineage (NCBI taxonomy): Eukaryota > Viridiplantae > Streptophyta > Magnoliopsida > Ericales > Sapotaceae > Pouteria > Pouteria campechiana. The sequence goes on from JAYJMB010028451.1 coordinate 23,415, forward strand.
CTTTCTCCATGAACGACCATGATTGATGCAAGTTGTCTGAGACTTGATGTCCCTGGCCCATCACCGGACGCTCCCACCTGTTTTTGATGGGACTGAGAGATGGCTCCTGTGTGGTCCATGCATTGCATGTGTCATCTTGAGCTACGAGATCCCGTACTACAGCGGATTACCGAATCTGTCATTTTCGCGAGGGACGGTACTTAAATGAGTACGCTGCCGCATGGGGCCTCCTTTTTACTGCTAGGAAAGGGATGGTGCCCCCACAGAGTACCAAAATAAGGTACAGCTGCATCTTTCGGAACCAAAAAGTGATGACATCCGTGTTCCTGAGAGCCACTGCAACTTCAATATCCTACACGATTGAATTTCAACATTTTAGACATTATATAGCCACATAAACCGTAGTTACAATAGAAATTTTAGGGACAGAAATTTGATAGAAATTTCATGCTATGAGAAACTCATATAGCTTTGATTTGGGACTCAGATGCGAAGGAAGGGTATGTTATAGTGAAATATTCAATTGGTGGACGGTGAGGATTCGTCACAGATATCAGGGTGGAGCAAAGGGCTGCGATGCTGCAGGTTCTTCTTTTACCAGGAGCTGCGTAGAGATGCCGGTCTGTTTGGAGTAAGATGCAAGAGGGACGGCGCTGGAGCACAGTGCGAGGTACAGCCGAAAGGTCTGTGGGGCGAAACTTGCGGTCCCATCTTCAGTTGCTGATCAACCTGGGATTTTTTTCACAGTTCAATGGGTCAACCTGGGATTCCTTTTGTACGATGTTCAAAACATCCATCCGTCTCTAGTAAAAATGATATTATTTGTTGTAAAATAAACAAGAATAAACTGAGATGAAATGCTCATAATTGTTATGGATGCCGGGTGTATAAATATGAAATAAATTTTTTATTTACATTGGAATTACATTTTTATCTTCTCGTCTCCACGTCTTGCGAAGCGCATCCAGCTGTATATATATCGTAACAACTTAAATGGACTAGTGGTTAAACTTAAAACGTCACGTGGACAGTTGCCTACATCATATTTGCCAATGGTCCAAATAACGGATGCATGGTCCATGGACCCAAATCTCTTTCCATTTGACGTAAGCCAGTAAAATTCAATCATCCAACATTTACCTTCTACCAAAAGGAAATCATCCAGACCGCTAGCTCCGATGCATATCCAGTGTGACCAAAGTATCGCGTTGATAAACCTATGCTAGCGTTCGGCTACCTTGCATCTGGTTTGCCTTCCAAGAAGTTGGACGATCCAATCTGTGATATTTTCTTTACATTTTTTTCTCGATTGGTCTGCTGATAAAGGATGGAAGATAATGATTAAAATATATAATAATAGAAAAAATAAAATTATTAAGACGAGACGCATGGTAACTATCCCCGATAAATTGGGTTTTTGGACATTATTATCCATATTTATTTTAAATAAATTATAATTAATTTATATTTATTTTAAATAAATTATAATTAATGTATATTTATTTTATTGCTAACATTAGTCCTTTTATCTCTGTTATCTTTTTTCGTCTAGCTCAACAGAACTGGATTTATTTCCAGATGATATTTTGACGATATTTCGAGGATAATAAGCAGCTCTCGACGGGTACGTCGAGGTCATGTCATTATTAGTTGGCCTTGGGACTTGCACTCACTATGACCCGAGCTTTAGAAAATTGGAATCTTTCCCCTATTACGCCCAACCTCTATTTTAATCCCATTTTAAGAAGCAAAAATGATTTGCGTTGATTGGGTGGGTTTTACCAGGCAATTTTTTAATACTTTTTTACCTGCATGCCCCACTCTGGGACTTTGATGCTCTTGCAGCGGTTTCTTCTCCATGCTCGGGCGCACTGAATTTTACCCATGTCGTGACGCCCACCTCAAGTACTTTCCGTCTAAAAGCTGCAATTCAGATACAGATGATTACCCGTCACGTTTGGAGGACGTGTTGCGAGTCCGCTGACGGAGAGTGATGTAGCGGAAGATCGAGATCTGAAGCCGCGATGCTAGAATTCGCTGAACCTGGGCTCTGCCTCCATTTTTATTTTTCCTGCTATGGTGCATCTGTAGAGGGGTACGTATTTGGGTATTTTATCAAACATATACCATGCACGCTCTCGTACATACGCATTCTGCCAGTGCGTCACTCGAATCCTAGAAATTCTTCGTGTGAAAGAGCTCAAATAAATAAGGGGACAACTGCCAATTTGGACAACCCACTTCTTCTCCCAAGGAAAATTGCAATTAGATTCCTCAGTACGTCCTGCAAGATCCAGCTGCCGATTTGCAGATCGTCCTTTGATGAGGCCAAGTGCTCTTGATCCGAGCCGTTGGTAGCACCCCCGGCACACTGGATTAGTCATGTTCTGAAACTTTTAAATTCTCCGCGTTCAAGGTTGTTTGAGTATTGTCGTTGCATTATTTTCCTCGATTTCAACCCATCGGCCCAAGGTTAGAACGGTTGAATAGAAGGCATTGTTTTGGGGTTGATCCCAAAGAGCGTTACGCGTCCGATCAACGGGATGAGTTCGTTAGTCGTGAGCCGTGTTTGGAGAAGCGGTAAACCAACTTTTGTAGGGGTTTTCTTCGGTCAAAACTCTCGAATCCCATGCCAACCAATCAGATCAGATTTCAAAGTACTGGTGTCATCTGAACTCTCTGTGTTGGCTTTCATATCGGAGCCATTTATTTTGTTTAATACCTTTTTAATTGAAAACTTAAGTTGACTTCGATATTTAAAAAATCACTATATCATACAGAAAAGGGAAATAATCATTTAAAATTATTCACGTCAGTATTAAAATTACTCTAAACAATGAGATGTGTTTATTCATCTATGAGGAAAAACCATTTAGACGGAATAAATGTCTAGCTGGCTGCTCTTTTATTTTAAAACTTCCAATAAATTTGTATGCTTTTAATAATTTTATTTTCATAGTTTATCTAAATTTTGAATCAAAATAGTCTTTGAAATTATAGTCAAATATACGGAGAAAATATAATATCAGCACCAAAATTTCAGTGCGTGCTGGTAGCACCGAATCGTGGTAGCTGGCATGAATGAGTTGCTGCAATTGATTCCATCTACATGGAACCATTTATAAAATAAAATAGAGTCACCGTCACGAAATTAAATAGGACAATCGAATTCACCTTCATTTCTCACGTTTCAGTAACAAAAGACTACCAAGTACCAAGATAGTCAATAAAACTACAACATTTTTATGTTTTATTTTTCTTTTTCCGTTTTCTTTAAATTAAATATAAAAGAAATTTCTCCAAAGAAGGTTGTACATGATAGAGTGGACCCGACCAAGAAATGAAAGAGAGATATGTGGGGCCAAGGCATGGAAAAGGTGCATGGACTTATGGAGTGGTGGCCTAGGTACGACAAAACAAATGAAGAAATTTGCATGAGCATGGTTGGCACCGGCTCTTCTTTTCGGAAAGCTAAAACTAAGCAACCTAAAAATCTAAGTAAAACCAACATGGATGTAAGGTCGGGATTCGAGATCTCTTCCCTCCTCATTACCCTAATATTTGTTTAACCCAACATCAAGGCCTTTTCATCATTGACCACGACCTCTCCTGCGCTTCTTCATTCAACCGCTACCATCCATCTTGTCTGAGATTTTTACCCTGTTTACCCAACGAAGTCTTCTAGATCTCTGATCCAAACAGTTGATTTGATGGGCCCATCCGAGATAGACAAAACCGAGAAAAATATTTCCTTACGGTCCTCAATTTCCTGTCATCGAACCCTTCTAATTCGACTGTGAACAGTCACTGTTCTCTTTTTCTCAACCTTCAAAATGAAGAACATCACCGCAAGGTTGGTTGAGAATTCCTGCTGAAAATCTTCTATGGGAGACGATGGTCTACCTGACTTAGACCCAATCAGCTGCATTGTTTGGATCGACCAAACACTAAACATGGGCATGCGCATGCAAATCCAGTACTGAAAGACACCTATGTAAATTGTACTTGCTCGCCCGCTTCGCGCTGCACGCGCACATAAACACAGCTGTTAGAAGGATTGCTTGTGCATTAGCCTTTTGTATGTCTCTCGTTTGGCACGTGTATTACTATGATTGTTTGTATCTGCACATTATTTCGTGTGTACTACACATAAAATGTTATGATTCGGGATAAAAATATAAAAAAGATTTGATTTGCACGTCTTCGAAGGTCTGAGTTTTTAAAATACTGATGAGAGCCTTAATAATTGACATTAAGGTTTGTATCTCTGAGAGAGAGGGAGGCTGCACGACAATTAGTCAGTGTTACATTTTTGTAATGCTGGCAATTAAAAGATTAGAAATCGTCCAACATCTAGTAACTTTTCCCAGCAACTGTCCTGTCAATCAATAACTTTCCCTTTTTTTTAAATATTTATGCGAGTGGACCGTCAAATAAATCAACGGCTTCAAGCTAAAGAACTCTCATTTGCAACATTTTGCATGCATACGTGGGATGGCGTCATGTAACAATTGTCTTGTATTTGCTACCGGGCAAACTTTGTAAATCCTTTGAGAATGCGCTAAAAGGAGGATGGAAATTTATTTTTGTAAAAATAAGAAATAAAAGTGACATATACTTATCTCACTTGCTGTAATGATTTTATTTGTATTTTTTTTTTGTCATTGCTGATATATTTAATGACTACGTTTATTTACGTTGATTCTATTTTCTTTATGGCTGACGCTATTATTGTGTTTATTAATATTGTTCTCAATCTACTGACAACTTCTGCATCTCCAGTTTTACTTCCCTTCTCTTTTTCGGCCATTTCAGTTAACTGTACAGTTGTTATCTGAAGTGGGGTAGATAGGTTTTTCGGAAAAGAAGCCCAATGAGGAGTGTACGGACGCCTGAAGGGTGAAATGAATAGATTAACACCCAAACTACATATCGTGTGGGAACCTTTTTTGTCTTACCAAATTATTCTCCACGAAATCCAAACCGGCACCTAATTTAAATTCGACTCTAACCTGAAGAACTTGATAATTAATCTAATTCTGGATTTTCAGCGAATTCAAGAATAATGCATCACTTATTATCGAAAAATGTAAGAGTTCAGTGGTCCTGATTGGACGCCGGTTCTGTGACGGCAAAGACTACTAGGCTGCGCAGCAACGTTTTAGCTTTTGCATTAAACACAACAAAATCAATTCCTTCCCCGGTAGATATGTAATGCAGACCGGACAAGAAAATTAATGCCAACAAATGTTTACACGTACTAGGTTTTATTGAACCATAGCCTTGCAATAATAATATTTCAAAGCGGGTTTGAGCTTCACTAATCCTAACCCTTACTTTTGTAATTTTTTAACTAATTCTAAACCTCACTTTTATAATGTTTTATCATTCTTAACCCTAAACTTACATATACGGATTGACTTTGTGTTTGAGTTTGGGTTGAAAGATTATAACAAACCAAATGCCAATCAATTTGCTTCATATGGGTTGGAGCTAGATGAAAGGATTAACCGCACTAACCCAACCATTTGTCGCTTTTTATGAAAGTATTCCACTGATCTCGAGATGTATATTCTATTTTGTTCGTACATGTCAATTTAGTAAATTTGGTTAGATCACATTAACTCAAATTAATATAATTTCAATTTCTTGATTCTAGGTTGTTCGTTTTATCTATTACTCTATCAATGTTATGTGATATATAAGAAATTTATATTATAATCACAAGAATATATTAATTATCTATGTGTATAACACGATAAGGGTCAAACTGATGATAAAGATTGCATATGCGCATATGCTCTCAATTGCTAACTTAAATTGATTTGAAATATTTATTAGAATAAAAAGGAGTATGGATGGTTTAAATGTTTAAATGAATTATAATTTTTATAATAAAATTAATTATAAAATAGATAAAATAGAGATATATAAAGATTTAAAATATGACAATTATAGTAAAAATTGTACCTAAGTTACCAATGTTACTGGAGCATATTTTTATTATTTTATTTTTAATAAAAGGATGCGGGCTTAGATTAGAGCAGGTTGCCCAACCCCCTTACCTGCCCTTACCTATAAGTAAGTGCCAGTTGAAGTGCCGACACAAGTTCAAATTGAATAAAGGCTTTCACAACCCTGCCTGAAATTTAAGTTTGGGTTAAACCGCCCCAACTTATATTCCTAATAACATCCACACTTGTCATTTTGTTTCTGTACCTAACTTAATAACGTGATAAAATCATCATCTTTAACACTATTTATTTATTTAACTAAAGCTCTCAAACTTATTTTAATTAAAAAATAACATTTATTGCAAGGGTGAAAATATTAAAAATATACAAAAATAGATGAAAACGTTAAAATACTTGAAATTTTTATAAAACATTTTTGAATGCATGGATGTTTGATTACATGCTTGTATCCCGAAAGAATATTAATGAATCTTTATTTACTGTCAAATAATTTCAATTTTACCAACCGAATGATCTTTTTATTGAAACAACACTTAAGTTTTAATTAGCTAGTAGGTAATTTTAAGGATAACGATCAGCTAAGATCCCATAAAAATGCTAAGTTTAATGCAGTACAATATTATTCTGTGCTGTATGTGCATGTTTCTCATGCTGCCATCTGAATGAAAGGATCGGATCTTAAACAGGTGTCCATATATCGCACAGATCTTCTTCACATAAATCATGGAAGTGTGAAATTTTCTGCCTTGAATTATATGGGGATGCTGGTCAGGTCATAGACTGCATCATACAATGGAGATTTTTTTGGAGCATAGCTCATGGAAATGAGAAGTGAATGAATGATTGCAGCCCCACCCATCTTTTGTAGCATCTTTGGGCCTCTACTTTCTTCGGAACCTAATTGTTTATGCTACTTCTAAGACTAAAGGTGTTCTTTTCTGAGAGATATTGAGTTATCCATCTCAACTTTTGTTAGGTTGCAATTTCCTCGATCTTCTTCGTTTTTTTTTTTTTTTTTTTTTTCATCAAAAAGAAACCATTGCGCTTGGATTGTACAGGTTGGTGAGGAAGTTAAAGGTGGGCCACACCGGTATGGCTATTCAGATAGAGATGTCTCACGACCCTATCCCTTTTGTCCCACCAATGTAGATGCATTGGGCAGCTATTGCCTCAAACCTCAAACTTACTTGATTATCAGATGATGGACACATGGGCTTGGTAATGTTGGCCGACCTACTAATATTTGGACAAAAATCTTCGAGACACAAACCCCGGATAATATTTAGACAAAAATCTATAAGATATGATTTCGGATCGCGTAGATTTCGTTCATATTGTGACAATGAAGATTTCATTTTGAAGGTATGAAATATATTAGCAAAATAGGGAATGAAATTGGTAAAATAAGTTTTTTAATAAAAAAAGTAAAAAATATTAATTAGAAATAAAGCAATGATAAAAAATAAAATTGTTAAAAGTAATTAAAATATGAAATCAGAGAATATACCATCATCCAAAACAGCCCTAGATAATAAAGAATGCTGAGATCCTTATACCAATGTTTTGAAAACTAGATCCAAGATTGTACTGTTTAAATGTTTGGTTCTGGTTCAACCGGTGGAACAAACCGGGTTAAGCTGATGATGTCATCATGATATAATTAAAATAAATAATTATAATTACAATTATTTATTAATATTTTTATGAATTAATGAGTTTAATTTTAAATAAGTATATTTAGATTAATATAACTATATTTTAATTTTTTTATCTTTTTATATTAAAAAAAGAGAAATTGATAACCGGCCTCAATTGGACCGGTGCTTTAGCCGGTTCCTAGTCAGACCGGTTAAACTGACTAGCCTAGTTCAATTTTCTAAATATTGCCTTATACTAAGCTCATTCTTTTTTGTTTTAAAATCCACTACTTTTTAAAATAAAGTCCATCACTTTTTAGAAATAGGAAAATAATCTCAATCGAAGACATATGAGGTTAATTTATTAGGCATTTTAAAAGTTTGCACATATTAGCCATGCAAGCGGTTGTCTCTTCCAAGTTAAAATAATATTTCATTGGCTTATGTGTAAAACATAGATATGCACGGGTGTGTTTAGGAATGGGGAAAAGAAAGATGAAAAAATTAACAAGGAAAAATAGTGAAGAAAATAATATAATATAACAAAGGATATGATTAGAAATAAAGTATATAAAAATGAAATAATTAAGATTTTTATATAAAAATAAAAAATATAGATAATAATATAAAAATATCGCATCAAAGAGAGTGATGAAAATTTGTGAGAGACTTTTTCACCGTTTTTTTTTTTCCTCATATTGTTTTGAAACACACCCTTAGTTACAAACTTTTGGAATATTGTTGTCACGTCGAGTCTTTGATAATTTGATTTTGAAAGACAAGCTATGGTATTGGCTATATAATTTATAGGTGCTTTTAGGCTTGCATCTAACGAGTAGGCTCGAGTTATTTGCCGCATATTACTGTCGCAACTAATATCTAACATGGTAAAGACATTTTCATCCGCTTCATTTAAAATCCAACACGCAATGCTACCGTTGTTAATTAGGTTACGCGAACCAAGGACATGGTCGCCGAATTCTCATACGCTTGGAAATATCCATAATTTGCAGCCTTCATTGCTGGTATAGCTCAGTCCAAACTGTCCAGATCATGGACCACCTACAAAATTAAATGTGGAGTTGGGGTTCAATTTTTAAATCCATGAGATGGAAACCATGTAAGGTTGGATTAAGAACCCAAATGAAGTATGTTCTGGCTCATCTCAGTGCAATTGGGCCGCATTAAAAGCCATTCCGACGACTCAAAATAGGTATTTAGTCTAGCATGTTGGTGTTCAAATTAAGCATTTCGCCTAGTAATAAATAGGAGGATTCAATACGCATACTTCGTAGCTTACCAAAGATCGCCATTTCGCTTTTTGAAAAGGTCTTATTGCTATCGCCATTGCGGATCCACACGCTAAGCGCCTAGTTGATATAAATTACGTGTAAATAACATAAAAAAGCATCTCACTAATGAGAAAGTGTAAAAGGCTTTCTTTTTTCTATACTTCCCTTATATCCTGATGTGTTTTGGCGCACAGAGAGCGTAATTGGATTCTCAATGTGAAAAAAATGAAAAAATAAAATAATAACTGTAAGTAAGCTAAGATGGAAAAAGGATAAACAATTATTTTGATTGTTTGAAAAAATATTATAATAATTTATTTAATAAAATACTTTTAAATAATGTATTGAGATAAATGATTTAGAACAAGAGTATAAATTGGATACCTAATTTAGATTAAATTATAAGCTGCTTTGTTTAATATGGTTATATATGCGTAAATATGACCTATCCACCATTCACGAAGGCAGTCGGTGTCTCAACAGTTGGGCATAAACGAAACCGAAGTATATGCTGATCCACCACAGATTAAATTTGGATTATGGACCTCCTTAATCATATTTTTCCATTGAATTTAGACCACTGGCTATCCATCTTCTACGTATCCTGACACGTACGGGAATCCATGGCCGATGGGATGGCGGTTGATTGCTGTTGGGTCATTGAAAGATTCTGTTGGCTAGTTGGCATCTGGCTTTCCCAACTTCTTCAGCATGCACAACTGGAGGAAGAAGTGACCAGAAGGCGTCTGCACGGCCGCAGCAGAGGCTGCGTCATGTAAAGAGGAAACGGGGCCAAACATTTATCTTTCTTTTCACCTTTTTTTGTAATTGATGTAATTTTTATTTATTTTTTTCTATCCCAATGATGCCATTTTTTTCAATGTTACTTATATTTTTCAATCTTAGCATTTTTTATTACACAGTGGACATAAATCTTGGGTGTATTTGGTGCGAGGGAAAAGAGAAAAAAAGGTTAAAAAAGATAAAAAAAAAAGTGAAGTGATCAGGTCAGTAATAAAGTAAATAAAAATAAAATAAATAAAAAATCTAAAATAATATAGTAGTAAAAAAATTAGTTATCAATAATTAAAGAAAAAATGAATTTTATTTATTTATTTTTATCTATGGTATTTTTTACAATTCTTTTCTCTCACACCTGGGTGAAAATCTGCCTGTCATCTAGGATGTATGATCCGCGTCCGCGTTCAATATGAGGGCAATTTTGTACCGCTGCATGCTGGAATGGATAAGCAAGCAGTCGACATCCTTCCAAAACAGTGATAGCTTCCACTGCAATCGCTGTAGTTTAGGTCATTTTCCAATCATTCTTTCGTCACCAGGCTCTCCTCTTTCTTGTAAGATCGGTAATTCTATAATCTTAAATAGTAAATGCAGAGTTGACAATTTCACCTCTTGCACTTTTCAAGTGGAAGAAAAAGAAAAAAGGTAAAATTATCTAGTTTTATAGATTAATGTGGGCTGCAAATAAAAATTCTCCCCTTTCAATTATTACTTATTTTTTGTAAATATATATATATATATATATTTTATCTTTATTCGTTTTATGGCTAGTGTTATCTTGATCTCTTTGAAGTGTAGTATAAAATGGGGTGGCATGTTAAAAACGAATAATTTAAGGTTAACTGGGGCATTGGCATATTGTGTACCGTTTCCGTGGGGTTAAACACTGTAGAACACATGGTTACATTAATTGGATGCATTTATTTGAGAGGGCCACCGTGGGTCACTTGTGGTCACAAAAATAACCTGGGTGGGGAAGTTGTGCCATCCCTTTGATGGATTGGTTGCCAAATAAAATGGTTGTTTAAAATAAAAAATCAGGACCAACTTGTAGAAATTGTTCTACACCTAGTTCTTCTAGACCACACGTTAGGGGTGTCCATTTGCAGATGAGCACGGTCCTTTAATCGGAGCCTACGACAGGAACAAAGCATGGCATAAACATAAAGAGGAGGAGAAGCTGATAAGTTATCCTACCCGTCCACTTTTTTTTTTCCCTTCCTTTTTTAAGGTGATGTGCACCTATCTCGTCTATTTTAAATGATTGTATTTTTTATTATCTGTTTTTTCAATCATTGAATTATGTATTTTTGTCCCATAAATTTATTTTTATTTATTCTTTGTTAATTCACTTTATATCTAATATCACTAATATTCACCCATCCATCTTGTCATTTATCCAAGTAGTGCAGGGTATCTTTGAAAATCTGAGAAAAATTGAGAAAACAATAAATAAGTAAACTATTAAAAAGGAGATAAAAATGAGGCAGCGATACAACATAATGAGATAATGATTTTAGTAAATTAAATAAAAGGACAAATAATTTTCTGGATGAAGAGGTATAAATAATTATTTAAATACAAATAATAATAGAAAATAGAATTACTGAGATAGATAGGCAAAACAAGTATTACCTATCTGATCAGTGTAAAAGAAATATAAATGGAAGCTAAATATAAAGTATGTGGAAACTGGAAAGTGTACAAGGAAGAAATAAAAAAAAAAAAAAAACGTAAAAGAGAAACTGACGATGTTAGCATAACATGACATTGATAATAAACTAAATAAAAATAAAATAGATAATTTTTTTTTAAATAGAAATAATGATGTGAAAAAAGGTACAATTACTATGATTAGTAAAATGTGAAAATGAGATGATGGAGATTATTGAAAAGCATGATGCAAGAGAATATATTTTAAGAAAACCCGTTCCGTGGGGAACTTTCTCATCAAAGTCACGGCCACTTCACTTCAAGAGCGTCGCTGCTCAATGCAGGCTTTTTGCACCTCGAATCTTCTCCTTCCGCATGAAAAAGGCTGCCGGGCTTCGCATCCAAATTTCCTTTCTGCGGCTGATTTCAATTTGCTTTTCCCAACTTGCAAACATCATACCATATGTGACCAAACCCCTCGTACGTTTCCAATATTACATTGCTGGCCATCGGTCGATGATTCCTGGTGTCCGAAGCTTAAACGGGCAACACCAGATTTTTTTGGTCCATGAGTTTTGAATGTCAAGATCTTGGAAATTGGGGGAGGGAGTAGATCATCTTTTTTCCGTTGGTGATGGACTCCTTCACTTGAGTCGCAATCCAAGTGGATGGCGTTTGTGAGGCATCAACGTCTCTATTGTACTGCACAGTTTTTTTCGATGTGCCGTGGTCGATGGACTCATTATGGTGTGGACCTGCAATTGGCCCACCTTCAGTGATTCCGCCGTAAAGTTGCCGCTGTAAAGCTGTTCTACCTTTATAAGGCCAAAAAAAAAAAAAAAGATTCATTGTAGGAAGGTTCACATGCAACCCATTGCGCGGTAATAATGTATTATTTCTTCGCTACGAAATCCATGGAAATATCGGACCAAGTATATAAGCACGCTCATGGAAAATGACGTATGTATAAAAGCGTCTAAATCAACGGATTTACGTCAACTTAAACTATAGATCCGAACATGTGGGGGAAGACGTGAAGAAGCGACTCATGATAGACAATATCCCAGAACACGCTCATCTCCTCAGAACCCAGCCGGCAGGCTTGTAGCTATTTGACGAGCAGGGCCCTGTCGTTTTACATTTTAGAAGCATGGCGTGCTAACGAGGCTCCTTGTTTTTTCCCGTGGCAAGCCTGTCATATACCTTGAAATCTTTCAAGTTCCATTATCTTCCAAAAATGGAACGTGGGCCTGAGGTGGACGAGAGACGGCTTCCCTTGTTTTTGAAAATTGTTCTGTGTGGCCAGAGCCAAAATACTCCTCCCCATCTTCACGTGAATTTTGAGAATTTTCGTCCCCAACATACATCCCCATCATCATGGGCAATACAACCCAAATGCCCGTCTTTGACAGTTCAGCCCCATCTATTACAGTGGCTCATGGTGTCTCACGGTTTATTAGCCAGGACAGTTGTCATAAGTTGCACGAGTTTCACATTAGTTATTTGTTATATAGATCACTGGATAACAAGGCATGGTTTTGAATAATTTAAATTAGTACTCATTATAGGTGAGCAGTGGTTCTACACATGGGCAATTGGCACCATAGTAATCTTATGCAATGGAGCGTACCTTACACTCGAAACCCAGGCCCATTTGTGTAGTAACCACTACCTGACCTGGCCCAGCTCCCGCAGGCGTATCGCACCATTGCAGACCCTCGTTGCTGTAATCCATCGTTCTTTCCTTTTTCCCTTGCATCTGTTGCAATTTTGTGGCCCACCTTGGAAATTTCCAAACTACAGGCAAATGGTCCGTTCTGGGCATTTGATGATGTATATATGCTGAAGCCAATTCATTCATCTTGTTCAGCATCGACTAATTGGATCATATTCAGAAATTTATCTCAATTACCGACTTCGATGGACTTCAAAATTCATCCCATCTGAGCACGAACGTGAACCCTTCAAAATATGCCTCTTTGTTTGTGGTCTATTTAAGTCTTTAATGGCCATTTCTGTGGCAATTTCCATGGTAACTTGCCGTGAATAATATCCCAAAGAAAATATTCTACTTTTTCCCTTCTTTCAAAGCGTCTTTCCAGTGACCATTCGTATTGGTCTGTTTGGAAATTGAGAAAAGAGATGAAAAAGGAAGATAAAATAGAATTTAAAATATGAAAGAAAGTAAATATTGAGCTAAGATAAACAATAGTGGTTGAAAATAATTTAGATAAAGATAAAGCATGCAAGCTGTGATTCTTTTTATAGAGACTTCCAAGTTCGAAATAAAAATCAATGGACGGTTTTAGAGTCGGGGCCCACGTTAATGTACAGCTCCACCTGCCAGGGGCCTGTAATTTCATGGGCTCAAGAGATTTTGGGCTGTTAGTTGGACGTAAGGCCGCATAGCCAATGATTCCTGTAAATCAATATCACACGACTTTGAAAAGTACCTAAATATCCGATGGTTTGGATTAACTACATGATTCGACTGATGGTTTGGATTTAATTCAGGACTCGTGGTGGGCCCCATTGGGAATGCTGCCATTTTTATTCCCGAAAAGCAACGCCTGCAAAGTGCAGACTCCGCTTCTTCTCGTTTCTCCTTTCCATGGCTGCAGCATCAGCAGTAGCATCAGCAGCTGCCGCTCTCGTTTTCTAGAATTCAGAGAATCGGCAACAGCGAAATTTTCGGTAGGTATGAATTTCCAATCCTCCGGCCCCCTCCGATTAACTATATGTGCATTTTCTTGATCTCTTTTTGCTTTGATGG
>JAYJMB010028462.1:0-37545 GCA_036873735.1 Pouteria campechiana
GAGTATATTTAGGAATCAAATAGGTGCAAAATATGAAGTATTAGGAGAATAAAATATGACATTTTGCATTCTCATCAATCATTCTCTCAGAAGCATTTTTCTTCAAAATCTGGTGTTGCAAATACAGTTTACCAATCTCATCACTACTAGATGGCCCTGGTTCACATATTACCATCATCTGGGGCATTTGAAGAAGAGGGGAATGGAACAAACAAGTATATTACATCCATCTTCAACCCCTTATCTTCCCATCCACCATCCAAAACTATGATTTCTCATAATTGAAGAAACCATTCACAGTTTTGGATGCACATAACCCCACCTTGTGGTCAACCTCTTGAGGTTCCATAACAATCTCTCTCTCCATCTCCCCAAACTTAGAATGATTATGTCTAAGCCAATATGCTCTGTATTGATACTTGTACTAAAATGAAATGAAATCACAGCTTTATTTTTCATGCTTGGCCTATACTTACTAAGAATGGATTTTTTTTTTTTTGCTTATGACAAAAAGGGGCAGAATGCATATGCAAATTATCTCAAAAAGTGAACATAAAACTGCATAATCTTTAATTAATAAGGGGGGAGAATACATTCTAAATAATCAGGGGGAGAACAATGTAAAATAAAATAAGGAAACATCAAAAGATGACAACTTGTGGAATGATTAAACATTACAAACATTTCTATCTACACACATTCAAGGGGATATTATCTTTTATGAGTTAATTTTTAATCAAGTTTAGTCATCATCAAAAAGGGAGAGAATGTTGACATAAATAAATGGTTTCGATGACAAACAAAACTGATTTAAAATTATGTACTAATGGTTGTTATCAAGTTTTTAGCATACAGAATCAAGTTGCAAGAACTAAAGAAAAATGAGCACAAGGAACATATTCCATAACGACAAGGCTTAACCAAGTAAAGAAGGAAAAGATGAATTGTTGTAATAGACAAAGCACAAAGGACTCAGTTGTTTCCATTTGTCTATGAAAATAGAGAACTACATCTGATGGATGCAGGACAATATTTCTACAACAAAGTTCATCTACTATAAGCAAACCATAGTTCTTGTCAATGGTCGTCTGATGAGAATAGACAAAGGAGGAAGAAGTGAAGACCTTTTTCAACAAAACAAAAGACTTCATATGCCATCAACAAACAAAGTGAAGAAGCAAGAATCAAATGGCACAGCATAAACTTCGTCTATCACGAGTGAGCTAATGGTCGTATGATGTCGACAAAGAAAGCGAAGAGCAAAGTAAGAGATTCATAAAGTGATCATCTGCTGTTAACAAACAAAGTGGAGATATATTCCATTAGATGAAGGCATGAAGCAAATCAACATGTCATCTATCACTTACAATAAACAAACTCATCAGACGAAGGCATGAAGCAACAAGAAACTTATACCTCCATAGTGCAACAGATAAAGAGCTTGAACGATGAAGTTTATATGGTAGCAATAGAAAGAAAAATTCATCTGTCACTTACTAAGACAAAGAAACTTTGTCTTATGGATAGCTAGATAGATACTTCTTCTATCATAAGTAAAAGATGAGCAATAATCTGCATGAACCGATCATCTCCACACTGCATTAATGATGATACTTCTATATTAGTGAAAGCAGCAACCAATGCAGTAATACCTCGACTAGAGCTTCTTGAGAAACCTGAAATCATCTTCTTTAAGGTTGGCGTTGTAGGCATTACAACATACGAGGAATATGCAGAAGCCAAAAGATTTAAAATGCACCAATCAGATTATCTTCTGTCATTAATAGAGCTAAGCTACCACCAACTACTGAAATTCATAGTTATAAATAAAGCATCATTGGAGCAAAAGGAAGCAACCCAAGCATTTGAGAAAATCTTTCAAGCCTTCTTGAGAGCATTAACTGATCTGAGCTAAACCTTCTATAATCTTTCAAGAATCAAGAGCCTTACATTCAAACCTTCCTCAATATTCCTTGAAGGCTCTCAACTACCATTAGGAAGATCATTTACTTCTGCATTCAACTTTCAGAAAACTTCTCCTATGCTTATTGTGAAAATTCCTGTGATTAAGCTTTTAATATTCATTTCTTATTACTTAAGCTAGTGATTGCAACTAGACTCAAGAAGAGTTGTGACTGTCTGAGTCCCGATAAGAGCTGCTTGTTTACGCCCCCTAGAGTTATAATCTAGAAGAGTGTCTGGGACACTTGTCTAACCCATTGGAGCTGAAATCCAAACGAGTGTTGGGGACACTTGTTTACGCCTCCTAGACCTATAATCTAGAAGAGTGTCAAGGACACTATTGCATTTCTGCAATTGGGAATAATGGAACCCAAGACACTAAGAGATAAGTATTCTTGGAAGAGAGGAATAGAGTATTTACTTGAACTACTAAAAAAATCACTGTCTTATTTATTTTGTGTTTGAGTAGTTGATTATAAGAGGGAAAGTACCCAATTCACCCCTCCCCTCTTGGGTTTTAGCCTAACCTACAGGACCAACATATTTAACTGATTTGTCTGCATGTTGTAGAGACATTGTAATGGGTTTCAATTCTCCGAGTCCAAGTTGTATATAAATAGAATAAGGCATCAAATTAATGCTAGCACCTAAGTCTAGCATTGCCTTTACCTTATTTGTCCCTCCAATAGTGATTGGGATATTAAAACTACTTGGATCCTTGAGTTTTGAGGAAAGGTTTGTCTGTAAAACTGCACTGGTAGCCTCTGAAACTAGAACTTTCTCATATATCTCATACTTATGCTTCCATGTGTTTAGTTCCTTCAAAAATTTAGCATAAGCAGTCATGTTCTTTACCATATCAAGCAAAGGAAAATTGACAAAGGATATCATAAATGTTAGAAAATGATTTATCAAATTTACTCTATTGAACATTCTATCTAGCTTAATTTTGATGATGAACATTCTTAACCAAGTAAGTTTTGATGATAAGCAAAGACATGAGTGAAACATTAAGGTACTAATAATTTGTTCTCAAGTATATTACAGAAATATTACTGCATACTTAACTCGAAAATAATCTTCAGGATGATCAAAGGAAGAAACCAAATAAATGCTCAAGCAAAATAAATATATGAATTTTATATATACTTAAAACAAGAAAACAGAGATCTTAAAGTCTTCAAAGCATGCTTTAGGGCCAACAAGAATGTCTTTGGAGACATCAAGACGTGCTTCGGAGTTAATTGGAAAGCTTTAGAGTTAGCCCAAGACAAGCTACAGATTTGTCATAAGCATACTTCAAAGTTAACAGATAAGCTTCAGAATCATTACAACATGCTTCGGAACCAATAGGAAAGTTTCAGAGTCATCATAGCAAGTTTTGAAAACAAAAGACAAGTTTCAGAGTCGTTATAGCACATTTTGGAATCAACAAGAAAGCTTTGGAATCATCACAGTATGTTTTGGAGTCATCATGGAAGTTTTAGAGTTGTCATAATACACTTTAGAATCAATAGGACATACTTCAAAATAATCAGGCAAGCTTTGGAGTTATAAAGATACACTTCGGAGTTAATTAGACACATTTTGGAGTAAATCAGATATGCTTCAAAGTCATGAAGACATGCTTCGGAATCATGAAATTATGCTTTGGAATCAATCAGACCTGCTTCGGAGATATCAAAATACACTTCAGAGTCTGCAAGCAATCTTTGGAGTCAGTAAATAAACTTCAAAGTCAACAACCTTACTTTGGAGTCTTCAAAACCTTACTTCAGAGTCAACAAGCACACTTTAGAGTTGTCGAACAATACTTCAGAGTTACCCTTTTCTGAAGCATCAAAAGTTCAAAAAATCCTAACTCTTCTCTACAAAGATCTATCGCAATTAAGAAGGTGAATCAATTAGAATATCCAAAATCATTCAAAGGATATGGTTGTTCACTCATCACTTCAGAGTAACAGAAGAAGCTGCTTCAGAGCATCCGATACTCATGTGAACATTAGGAAAAGTCAATGACAAAGTTACAAACCAATACCAGAGTGCTGCAAAGTCAGACATCAGATAAAACATAAGGTGAAAAAAAATATTTTGAATGTTTGAAAGTCTGCCACAGTCAGCAATGAAAAATCTCTCTCAGCCTATAAAAGGGGCCTTCAAATACAAAAGAAAATATAGAACATACTGAATATATGAAAATACAAAGAAGCTAAGGTTTTGAGCATTCAAAATCTTCCTTTAAAGTTTAACTCCAATGCCTACAACTCTGTCAGAGCTCTCAAATTCTAAATCATTTCTCAATCAAGGCGTTTTAATCTTCTACTCATATTGCTTATTCATTTGCTTAAAGTTCTGAATTTATGTACAAGTCTACCTAAGTAAGAGGCATTAATCTATTCACTTCTTTTTAATATTTGGTAACACAAGCAGAGTGCTTGGTGTTTATGTATTGAGATAAGCAAGTAGGGAACTTGGTGAAAGGATACAAATTTGTTGGTGAACTTTAAAAACCAACAAGTTGTGAAAGTTTCTAGTTAGCTTGGAATACCAATAAGTTGGTTGGTGAGCTTGTGAGAAAACCAATGTCTATTTGATCAGGTTGATCAAGGTGTTAGTGCAACCTAAGATTAGTAGAAAAAACTGACTCAGAGAAGTAGAGTAGGAACCTAGGAAGGGCCGAACCACTACAAAATTCTTGTATTGTATATTGTGCAATCTATTCTAATTATTCATTCAGCACTTTGATCATTTGATTTGGCCAAATATTTTAAAAACTTAATTCACCCCCCTCTTCAACTACAATTGTATAAGGGACTAACAAGTGGTATCAGAGTAGGCTTCACTAGTTAAAGTTTGATTACTAATATATTAACTTGTGAAGAGATTCAAATGGCCGGTATGTTCCATAATACATCTGCTGAAGGACAATCCATTTTTAGACCTCCTTTATTTGATGGAACCAATTATGGGTATTGGAAAATAAGAATGCAAAATTTCTTGACTACCACAGATTAATAGTTGTGGCTTGTAGTAAAAAATGAAAAAAATGTCACTAAAACTGAAGATAAATACACTCTAGAAGATATACAAGCAGTAGAACATGATGCTAAAGCAAAGAACTGCCTCTACCATGCACTAACTTCTTCTAAGTTTGAAAAGATTTCTATATGCAATTCAACTAAGAAAATCTGGGACGAACTTAAGGTAGCACATGAAGGTACAAATCAGGTAAAAGAAACTAAAATAAATCTTCAAGTGTAGGAATATGAAGCCTTCTCTATAAAGGAATCAGAAAACATTTCTAAAATATTTGGAAGATTTTAGAAAATCACTAACAGCTTAAAGAACTTAGGAGAAAAATACAAAGAGTCCAAGCTAGTAAAGAAAATCTTGAGATTTTTGCCTAGACATTGGATGCCTAAAGTGACTACTATATATGGAGCAAAAGATCTAACGAAGGTGATAGTAGAAGAACTTAAGGGATCACTCATGATCCATAAAGTCCTAATGAAACAAAAAGCTCCACATGAAGTCAAAGGCAAGAAAATAATAGCCTTACAAGCAGAATCAGAAAATAAAGAATCTTCAGAACAAGCCTCAACCAGTGAAGATGATGAGGATATGGCAATGATAGCCAAGAAATTCAAAAATATGCTCAAGAAGAAAAGATTTGGAAACAATTCCAAGAACTTCAAAAGTAAAGACAAGAAAAAGAAACTTCCAATCTGTTACAATTATAGCAAGCCTAGGCATATGAAATTTGACTACCTAAAACCAGATAAAAAGCAAGGAGACAAGAAGAAAAGGTATAACTCTTACTTTGACAAAAAGAATATTTCTAATAGCAGGAAATTTGGAAAGAAGAAGAAAGCAATGGCTGCATGGAAAATGTTAGAAAACATGACACAAGAAAGCACAAGTGAAGAAGAAGAAGAAGAAAATGAAGCTCAATTCAGCTCATTCAGCTCTATAGAAAAAGATTAGGAAGAGCATCATATAGGAATAAGCTTTATGGCCATCCACAATGATAAGGTAAATTCAAAACCTAAAATTTTTTATATTGAAAAATTACTAGAAGAACTATATTTAGATTACAAAATATTAAAAGCTAAACATAAGGAAACTAAAAGAGAACTTGAAAGAACTATTAATGAATGTTCCAAATTAAAAAAAAAAATACATTGCTCAAAACTAATCAAAATATAAATATAGAACTTCAACAAATCAAAGCAGAAAATCATGCTCTTAGAAGAACCTTAAATACTACCTTATTTAAACTTAAAACAAAGAAAGACATATGAAACTAAAGAAAGAAAAATCATTAAAGAAAATTAGAACCCAAACAGAATATGATTTGGATTCCTAAAATAGTTGCTAATGTTGTAAATGCAATGATATATCCAGAAAATAGATTAGTAGTATCTAAAAAATATTGGGTGCCAAAATATTCTGCTACTAACCCACCTGGATCCATTCCAAAATGGGTACCAAAAGTTATAGCTTAATTTTATTACTGCAGGTGTGTTTGAGAGCCAACCACAGAGAATAGCATGTAGTATATTGATATTGGTTGCTTAAGACACATGACAAGAGAAAGGGAGCTGTTCAGAGAACTAAAAGCTAAAAATGGAGGAACAATTAACCTTGGTGATAATGGAAAAGGTAGAGTGGTTGGAATTGGTAAAATTGGTCAACCTCCCTCTATTACAATTTCAATTTTTTTACTAGTAGAAGGATTAAAAAATAATCTTTTAAGTGTAAGTCAATTTTGTGATAATGGTTACAAAATAGTGTTTGAATTTCATACTTGTTCAACATTAGATAGTTCAAATTCAGTCATATACTTGGAAAAAGATATGGAAATGTATATTTGGTGGATTTAAATGATATTTTAAGTCAAAAGTCTTATTGTAAAAACAATGAAACCCATGTTGTGGCATAGAAGGCTAGGACATGCCAACAAAAATCTGATTGAAAGATTATATAAAAAAGATGTAGTTGTTGGCTTACCTAAACTCAAATTTAATAAAGAATTGTGTGATCCTTGCATACAAGGCAAGCAAGTAAAAGAATCATTCAAGTCAAACAAAGAAGTATGCACAACCAAACTCCTTCAGTTGCTACATATAGATTTAGTTGGACCAACAAGAACAAAAAGCCTTGGAGGGAAATATTATACATACATCATTGTAGATGACTTTAGTAGATTCACCTGGGTAATGCTTCTAGCATCCATAGATGAAGCTTTTTCATTCTTTGAGATATTTTTCAAATGTGTACAGAATGAACAAAGCACTCATATAATTGTCATAAAGAGTGGTCTTATTGAAGAGTTTGAAAATCATAGATTCACTAATTTCTATGACAACAATTGAATTCTTCAAACTTTCTCTGCACTAAGAACACACCAACAAAACGGAGTAGCTGAAAGAAAAAATGGATCATTGCAAGTGATGGCAAGGACAATGTTGAGTGAATATTGGCACCCATAGTATTTTTGGGCCGAAGCAATGAACACGGCATGTTATATTATTAATAGAATATTTGCTAGATCTATACTCAACAAAACTCCATTTGAATTATATTATGGCAAGAAACTAAATATTTCATATTTTCATTCTTTTGGTTATAACTGTTTTAGTCTTAACAATGGCAAAGAAAACCATGGCAAATTTGAAAACAAATCTAATGAAGGCATTTTCCTTGGTTATTATGTTGTTAGGAAGGCATTTAGGGTCTACAACCTGAAAAATAAGACTGTAGAGGAATCTATTCATGTAAATTTTAATGAAAATACTAATTCCTCTAGGAGGATAAGTGATTTTGATGATGAAACAGGAGAACTAACCACATCAATTGAGAAAATAAAAATATAAGACAAAATAGGCAAAAATTTCAATTAGAAATATAGATGGTTGAAGAAGAAATAGATGATGGACCATCTATCAGTGAAGCAAATAATGGAGGTAACAATACTTTTCCTAAAGATTGGAGATTCATGCATGACCATCATGAAAGTTAGATAATTGGTGATGTATATGATAAAGTCAAAACTAGATCTTCTTATCACCAAATATGTGATAATTTTGCTTTTATTTCTCAATTATAACCAACTTGCATAGAATAGGCTTTAGAAGATGAAAAGTGGATTTTAACTATGCAAGAAGAATTAAACCAATTTAAAAGAATTAATGTGTGGACTATTGTTTCAAAACCAAATCATCAAACTACTATAGGAACTAAATGGGTCTTTATGAACAAATTAGATGAATCTGGAATTGCAGTAAGAAATAAAGCAAGATTAGTAGCAAAAGGGTAATATCATGAGAAAGGTATTGATTTTGAAAAATTATATGCTCCTGTTATAAGAATTGAAGTCATTAGAATGCCTCTTGCATTTGCATCCTATATGAACTTCAAATTATATCAGATGGATGTAAAGAGTGCATTCTTAAATGAATTTATTAATGAAGAGGTTTATGTAGAACAACCACCTAGGTTTGAAGATCCTCATAACCCAAATCATGCATTCAAACCAATTTAAAACAGGCTCCTAGAGCCTGGTATGAAAAGTTAAGCAAATTTCTTATTGAGAAAGATTTTTTAAGAGGCAAAGTTGACACTACTTTCTTCATAAAACATGCAATGAAAGGTATTCTTATAGTTTAAGTTTATGTTGATTATATAGTATTTGGTGCAACTAATAAAAATCTTTGCAATGAATTTTCGAAGACAATGCAAGGAGAATTTGAAATGAGCTTTATGGGTGAACTCAACTTTTTCTTAGGACTACAAATTAAGGAAATGAAAGAAGGAATTTTCATTCATCAAGCCAAATACACAAAAGAACTGCTAAAGAAGTTTAACATTAAAGATGGGAAAAGGTATGGAATGTCAATCAGTGCATCAATAAAAATGGACAAAGATGAAATGTTTAGTGTATGCATATGTGCTAGATTCTAATCAGATACAAAAGAGTCACATCATGTTGCTGTAAAAAAAATATTTAGATATCTTTTGGATACACCCAATCTTGGATTATGGTATCCAAAAGGTTTAGATTTTAATTTAATAGGTTACTCAGCTACAGATTTCGCTGGATATAAAGTAGATAGAAAGAGTACCTCAAGATCTTGCCAATTTCTAGGAAGCATGATTTTTTCATGGTTTTTTAAGAAATAAACATTAGTAGCATTATCAACTGCTGAGGCTGAATATATAGTAGCAGGCAGTTGCTGTGCACAGATCCTATGAATGAAATAGCAATTAAATGATTTTGGCCTTAACTTTGTTGATCTACCTATCAAATATAACAACACTAGTGCTATAAATCTAACCAAGAATCTAGTTCTACATTCTAGAACTAAGCATATAGAAATCAGGCATAATTTTATTTAGGACCATTTTCAAAACCATGACATTTGCTTAGAATTTGTCCCAATAGAAAATCACTAAGCAGATATTTTACAAAACCACTTCTAAAAGAAAGATTTAACATGATAAGAAGAGAATTAAGCATTCTAGATCCAAATGCATAAAATGCTTAATTTATCAAATATTCTCATCTATGTAAAACATAAAAAGAAATACATTGTAACCTTTCATTTTCCAAGAAATGTATAAATGCATATTTAATTATCTATCTTGGTAATGATTCCTAAATGAATGTGTATTAATGAGTAAAAAGGCTAATTAATATATAAAACTTAAAATCCAAAACTTAAAAAAAATTATAAAATTTTGGAGTTAAGTCAATTTTATACTTCATAGCCTCCGAAAGCTCAAACAAAAGCCTCTGAAGTAATGCATTGGAGCATCCAAAAATCCTAAATCGAATCATTGCCTCTAAAGGACCTCTTTCAGAGCATCCGAAGCCAAAACAAATTAGTGTTTTAGAATAATTTTAAACCAAACAATAAAATCTAAAAGCACTCAATCCATTTAAGTTCTTGAAACCTCTCCAAAAACCTAAACTCTTCTTCTTCGAACTCTCAATACCTCACTTTCAGAGAAGACTCTTCATCTTCCCGCTCTTTTCGAATCTATATCTCAACTCTCTCCATCTCTCTTCTTATCTTCTCCAACATCTCATCCAGAAACTCCAATTTCCATTCAAAACCCTAGGTTTCTCTTTGAAAATGGCAAGAACCAAAGGAGCAAAAAGCAAAAGAAAGGAAAGAGATGATTCTCCATAAAGAAGAGGCACTAAAAAGGCCAGACAAGAAGTTGATACACTTAAGGTAATCTTTCTGAATAGTTCATCTGACTACTCTAGATTTTCCAAAAGATATGAAGATAGGAGAATAGTAAAAGGAAAAATCTTTAATTTTGAAGCCTTTAGTATGTAATTAGAAGTATTTGAATGGTTAAGATACTAAGGTTGGAATGAATATGTGAGTTACAAAGATAGTCTATATCCTAGACTCGTAAGGGCACTTATCTATAATCTCAACACAAGGACAAAAAAATCATGGATAAGAGAAATAGAGATTGAACTATCCACTGAAAGTTTAAGAAATTGTTTCAATCTCTCTGAAGAAGAAGAAGAGGTAGTATGGCCATCCAGAGCACGACTGTTCTCAGATTTAGCAGAAACAGAAATGGATGAGAGAAAAATTATCTTCATACTAGTCATCTGAATGTGAATCTTAAGCTAGCATATCTTATCATTATGAACAACGTTTATCATAGAAGAGGAGCTACTAGTGATGTGTCTGAAAAGGATGCGAAAATTATGTGGGCATTAAAGAATAGGAGAAAAATGAATCTAGCCAAATTAATGCTAGATCACATTCACTTGATTAAGAGCACCACAAGATTTCCCCTACCTTATGGAATGACTCTGACAAAATTGATGAGGGATTATGGAGTAAACTTTTTAAATGAAAATGAAGAACTCCCAAGAAATACAGACTCATTAAATGAGAAGACTTTGAAAAGGATGGGCTTTAAGTCAATAGCACAAGGTTGGATCACTGAAAAACCCAGAAGAGCAACTCAATTAAAGGGATCCAAACCTGATGAAAGAACAGAAAGGGGAGATGTCATAGAACCAAGGCAAGAGCTCTCCTCATATGAAGAAGAAGAAAAAACAGAAAGATAACAATTCATGCATCCACTAGTAGAAGCAAGAGAAGAATTCTCTAGTAGAGAAGATCAATCTAAAGCTAAGAGAATAGAAGAAGTCCTAAGAGAAGAATAAGGAACTATCACAGAAGAAGTATTGGAAGAAACTTTGAGAGAAAATGTATTTGAAAAAATAGCAACAATAACCATGCCATCACACACTCCCATCAAATTCGCATCACTTATTCGACCTACTCATTCTCTCCAACCATCCACCTAATCAATTCCCAATACACAACCAATCCCACAGCACCTAGAGGATAGACTGATAATGATTGAACACTATCTGTCTACTCTAGCTATTCAAATGAATAGAATAGATCATAATCTTTCCTTTGCCATGTCTTCTATGATCCTAAGAGCTGATAAGATTGACCAAAGACTTGATTCTCTACAATCTCTAGCAGAATCATTTAGAGGTTAAGATATCATCCTCATTTCTCTCCACCTCTAACTCAATTTCCATCACCTCCACATCACTTCTCTCCAGTCAAAACCAACTCTCCCATCATAGTAATGTCTTCTCCCTTACACTCACCTCCTCATCCATCATCATCTTTTGTAATTCCAGAAGTTGCTCAACACCAGAGTAAACCTGTTGAAATTGTCTCTCCATCTCCTCCAACTCAAGCCTCTCCTTCATCACTTGCATCAGTTTCTAAAGTCTTTCCAAACATGCCTCAGGATTACCTTTCCAATCCTCATTGAGCCATTATTAGATGTGGAAGATATCCTATCACAGTACTAATTCCTGAATGGTACTTTCTTCCCCCAAGACCATTTGATGAACTGGGCTTCACTGAAAAAGATCTATATTTGTCAGGAGAACTCTTTCTTGAACAAATTGATCAAGTTCCACTAGAATGGGACTCACTCTTAATTCGACCAGCATGGAGAAAAACTCTAACTCCTCCAAAAATCTCCTCCAAAACTAACTCTTGATAATCCTGACATTCTCATTCGAATTGCCAATCCAATCAAGATGACTTTTTTTGAGTTTGCAAATAAAAGAAAATTTAATTTTGAAGTTGCTAGAATGTTTCACTCTCAAAACATCATTATACCCCCTCAAGAACTGCCATTTTTAAAACTAGAGGATCCTAATATTCTACACAAGATTCAACTTCTTCCTAATCCTCCATTGACTCCCAAATGTCACACAATTCATATTCTTGATAGAGAGTCAATTCTACAAGAGTATTCTGAGAAACTTCTTCAGATGCTTCCAGCATCAAAACCCATCAAAAAAGTGTTTCCATCTCCCTTAAGTCCTAATCAGTTCTTTATTCTCACTAAGGAAGAATTGTCTTTCCACAACAATGCCAACCTAGAGGCCATTGTTGATAATCTCCCACTTTCAGATCCTTCTATTCAAGATAGAATAAGATAGATATAACCTCTACCAGCTACTTTTCAAAAACCAAAATCCTCACCACCATATTCTACCAACTCCAAACCAAAACCACAACCCAAACCATCCTCTTCAACACAACCTTCATCCTCCAAACCTAAGAGAAAGCCAAGAATATCACCTACCAAAGAACACAAAAAGGCTCCTCTTGAAAGAATAACCATGTACTATAAGGAGTACACAGCCTGCATGAATGCCAATATAGAAGCCCTCTTAAAAGGGACTCCTTTGGCATTTCCTGAACTACTAGACCCAAAATTTTAGTAGTGCATTGACTTTGTCTATGTATTAAGCTATGGAACTATAGCTTATACACATGAACCTCCTGTAGCAATTCCTAAGGATCCACTTTCATCCCATCTCCTCCACCCAAAAGACCCAGATCATCTTCGAAAACACCAAAGCTCTCTGCTACGCCATCATCTTCTCAACCTAAACCCCCTCTTCCACTGTCATTCCCAAGACCTACAAAAGAAAACCCAAACCACCCCAATGACATTACTGCCTTTTACATTTTTTTCTCTCTAATTTAATTTTTTCTTTCTTTTTGTAAAGAATTTTGACTTTGTGCATATGTTATATCTACAAATTTCTCATCAATGACAAAGTTCTATATGCAATTTTGGTAATCATTAGTCTTGAATATTATTGTTTGTTTCTTTCCACCTTACAAAAAGGGGGAGAAAATGTGAACATATAAATAGGGAGAAATTTTATGTATAAACTAAAAGAAAATGGTATGTGTATGAACTAAGAAAAGATGTGCATGAAAATTTCTTTTGTATGAAATACAATTAAAATATTGTGCATCCATTCAGGGGGAGCTGCATTGAATTAATTAATAGAAATTTGTGCAAATTAAGTTACTTTAAGTTTATTGTTAGATAAGTTTTGAAAGGTATATCACTCACTGTTTTGTTATCATAAAAAATGGGGAGAATGTTGAACATTCTATCTAGCTTGATTTTAATGATGAACATTCTTAACCAAGTAAGTTTTTATGATAAGCAAATACATGAGTGAAACATTAAGGTACTAATAATTTGTTCTCAAGTATATTGCAGAAATATTATCCCATCCTTAACATGAGAATAATCCTCATGATGATAAAAGGAAGAAATCAAGTTAATGCTCAAGCAAAATAAGTAAATAAATTTCATATATACTTAAAACAAGAAAACAGAGATCTTAAAGTCTTCAAAGCATGCTTCAGGGCCAATAAGAACATCTTTGGAGACATCAAGACTTGCTTCGGAGTTAATTGGAAAGCTTCAGAGTCAGCCTAAGACAAGCTTCGGAGTTGTCATAAGCATACTTTGGAGTCAATAGATAAGCTTCAGAATCATTAAGCCATACTTCAAAACCAACAAGAAAGTTTTAGAGTCATTATAGCAAGCTTTGGAAATAAAAGACAAGTTTCAGAGTCATTATAGCACACTTTGGAGCCAACAGGAAAGCTTCAAAATTATCATAGTATTTTTTAGAGTAGTCATGGAAGTTTTGGAGTTATCACAATACACTTTGGAATCAACAAGACATACTTTAGAGTTAATCAGGCAAGCTTCGGAGTTATGAAGATACACTTTAGAGTTAATTCAGAGTAAATCAAATATGATTCAAAGTCATGAAGATATGCTTTGGAATCATGGAGTTACACTTTGGAATCAATCAGACGTGCTTTGGAGATATTAAAATACACTTCGGAGTAAGCAAGTAATCTTCGGAGTTAGCAAACAAACTTCGGAGTCAATAACCTTTGGAGTCTTCAAAACCTTACTTCAGAGTCAGCAAGCACACTTCGGAGTCACCCCTTTCTGAAGCATCAAAAGTTTGAAATATCCAAACTCTTCTCTACAAAGATCTATTGCAATTAAGAAGGTTTACCATCATTTTGGGGAATCAATCAAAGTATCTAAAATCATTTAAAGGATATGGTTGTTCACTTGTCACTTCAGAATTATCGAAAAAGCTGCTTCAGAGCATCTATACTCATGTGAATATTAAGAAAAGTCAGCAACAAAGTTACAGACCAATACTAGAGTGCTGAAAAGTCAGACATTAGACAAAATATAAGGTGAAGAAAAATATTTTTGAACATTTGAAAGTTTGCCACTGTCAGCAATGGAAAAATCTCTCTCAACCTATAAAAGAGGCATTCAAATACAAAAGAAAATATAGAACATATTGAATGTACAAAAATACAAAGAATTGAGCATTCAAAATCTTCCTTCAAAGTTCAACTCCAATGACTACAACTCTATCAGAGCTCTTAAAGTCTAAATCGCTTCTCAATCAAGGAGTTTGAATCTTCTACTCATATTGCTTATTCATTTACTTAAAGTTCTGAATTTATGCACAAGTTTGCCTAAGTAAGAAGCATTAATCTGTACACTTTCTTTTAATATTTGGTAATATAAGCAGAGTGCTTGGTGTTTATGAATTGAGATAAGCAAGTAGGGAACTTACTGAAAGGATACAAGTTTGCTGGTGAGCTTTCAAAACCAACAAGTTGTAAAAGTTCCTAGTTAGCTTGGAAAACCAGTAAGTTGGTTGGTGAGCTTGTGAGAAAACCAACATGTATTTGATCAGGTTGATCAAGATGTTTATAGAACCTAAGATTAGTAGAGAAACTAACTCAGAGAAGTGGAGTAGGAACCTAGGAAGGGTCGAATCACTATAAAATTCTTGTGCTATGTATTATGCAATTTGTTCTAATTATTCATTCAACGATTTGATCATTTGATTTGGCCAAAAGTTTTAAAAGCTCAATTCACTCCCCAACCCCCCCCCCCCCCCACCCAACCCCCACCCCCACTCCCCTCTTAAGCTACCATTGTGTAAGGGACCAACATACTCTACTTCAGCCTTCCTAGAAAAGGGACGGGAGAATCATACAGTGGGGGTGTTTTGTAGTTGACAGGAGGGTCAAGTACTGGAAACACTACCTTCTATGGATGCACTTCCTCCTTAGCCTTTTCCTTCTCTTCCTCCAATCTTATAGAAACAATTGAACTATTAGTTTTTAACCTTATTGTCAATTACCTTTCCACTTATTAGTGTCGTTATTGCTTTTGCTTGCTCTGGTTGGCTAGGCAACTTCCTAGGGGTGTGGCTCTATACTACCTCTACAATTTGTCCTAATTGAGTTTCTATCCTTTTCATAGATACCTCCATGTTATGGAACCTAGAATCAATATTTTGAAATTTGGTTACATTATTCTGGAACTAGGTTTGTGTTGCTTGAATGAAACTCTGCATGGGTTCTTCAAGCGTAGGCTTCTTTGGTTGTGGTTGAAACAAAGTTCTAAGAGAAAATAAGGATGATTTCTCCAAACAAGATTATAAGTGTTTGAGTAAAAATCATTTTTGGTCGCTAGTTGTAAAAGTTCATTGCATTAGCTTGCTCAACATCATCTACAAAATGTTCATTTGAAGGGCAAATATTAGGTGAATGTCACAAATTACCACAAAAAGAATAAACCTCTATAAGAGCAGGTTGTGGTTGCTTCAATTGCACCATCATGGAGCACATTATGTTCAACTTCTTAGCCATCTCTAACATTTGCACTGATAGATCAAGTTAGAGTTGACTTCATACAGTCCTCTAGATCTACCTCTTACATTTGTTTATTGAGAATTTGTTCCCAACATCTCATATAGCTCATAAGTTTCTTCTGAAGTCTTTTCTCCCATGGCTCCACCTGCAGCATTGTCAACCATAGCTTGGCGTGGTTGTGTTAGTCCATCATAGAAAAAATGATTAAGAAACTCAAGTGGATATCTATAATGAGGGCATTGAATCAAAATTGCTTTAACCTTTCCTATGCCTTATGGAAAGCTTCACCATCCAATTGAGAGAAAGTACCTATTTTGTTTCTCAATTCAGCAGTTTTAGCATTAAAGTATAATTTACTAATGAACTTATTATAAACTGCTCCCCATGTTGTTAATGAGCCAGAAGCTACTATCATGAACTATGTCTTGGCTGCATCTTTTAAAGTGTACGAAAACATCTCATACCTAACTGATCTTCTGTTAGCCCCTACAATGGAAATGTTTGGATGGTTGCATAGAAATCACGGATGAATGTTAGTAGATCCTTTGAAGCTATCCCATGAAAACATGGAAGCATGTTAAAATGAATATGTTTCAAGTCATAATTTCTAGCATCATCATCTAATATAATGCATGAAGGTGAAATCCCTATAGTAGGGCATGCAAACTCTTTCATTAATTATTAGCTTGTTGCGCTTGTTGAGCCACTCGGTTCTCCACATTGTCAGCCATGTGTACTTCGTCCCCTTCACTTAAAATCTCTATTTCAATTTCTTCTTTGTCAGCATTAATGGAAACAGAGTTAGATTTAGAGATCTCCTTCCATTCATTCGTAGTAGTGCAATGGAAAGAAGGAAACAACTAAAAATAATCTTATATACAATTATACATAAAAATAAAAAAAAATGATTATAACTAATCTTAATCAAATCAATTTAGAACTAGTCCTCGGCAATGGCTGGATGCAAGGTGGCACCCCCCTCCATCCACTAAAAGCCATGCCTGATTTTTTTTCTTCTCCTTGTTTCACATTCCCTTTTTGTGTTAACTCTATCTCCCTCTTTCCCTTTCTCTCAAAAACCTATCCTCACAACTCTAAACTACATTCTCCCTTCCTAAACTCAATGTTTCATCTCCAAAACCATCCTTCCTTCATCTCCCTCCTTGGATTTATTTCAACCATTCCTCTATTCATCTTCTTCATCATCATATTCTCAAGTTGGGTTTGACAAATTCAGGCACATCTTCTTGGAATCACAAGTAAGTTACTTATTGCATCTCAACCCTTCTTCTATTGGTATTCTTGGTGGATTTGATAGTTTTTATGGTGGTTTAAGGAGAATTGGAGATTGGTTTTCACGTATGGGAGCTTTCTTGACATTGTGCACACTAGGTGTTTAATGAATTGCTTGAGCTAGTTTATGTGTGATTTTTGATTGGCAAATGTTGCAAGAGTATATGTGAGAAGAGTGGGTATATATTAAAGTGGAATTGGAGGTCATATCAAGGCATCCATCGAGAAAACTCAAAGCGCATGTTACATGTTTGATGAAATGCCTTGGTGAAGAAAGAGACCTTTTTCTTGTGGTGTAAGTACAATTTTTGCTAGTGCTTGTTGTTATTTCAAAGTGAAGTGGAATTGTATGGTTTGATCAAGAGCAAGCTTGGTAAATGTGCTTCATATTGGTTGCTCAAGTTTGTTTGCTTCTGCTTTCCTTATATTTTTGTCACCATGCCTCCAAAGAAAGCTACTTGTGTTGGATCCTCAAGGAAGAGGTGGACAAGAGAGTCTGATGCACCTCCTGAACGCACGTTCTTCAATGCCCAACCTAAAGACATCTTCAGACACTCTCTAGTGGATCAAGAAGGAATTCGAGAAAGGTGCTTTGACATGACATATAGTGACATAGCCGATCTCATTCAAGTTCGGTAGTAGATGCAATTTACAGCTTGGCCTAAAGCAGCGGTGGTGCCACTGGTTAGGGATTTTAATGTCAATTCTCGAGAACAATACAAAGCAAACCTAAGGGAGCTTAAAGCACTTGTGCATGGGAAGTTGGTCCCTTTTCTATCAACCAAGTTTATGAGCTGGCAGACATTGAAGAGGATGAATATTCAACTTGGATTAAACAAGGACCTAATTACAATGCCATCATATCGTACCTTACTCAATCAGGAAGCATGTGGAAGACTCAGAATGATAAGGTAATAAGTTTCTTAAGAAGGCACTTGGAGTCAACAAGTAAGGCTTGACACTATTTCATTTTAGCTAAAATGTTACCTTCAAATCATGTTTTTAATGTAACAGGGGAGCGAGCCCTTCTCAACTATGCAATTCAAACAGGGTTTTCCATCGATGTGGACTGGGTTATCAAGCATTCCATCATTTATTTCATCATAGGGAGGCTCACAAGTGGACTAGGACACCCTTCACTTTTTTGCCAATTGTGTCTCATGGCTGGAGTTCCTACCATTGCTAAATAAGAACTCCACCAACCTCTTTTGGTAATTAATGATGTGGTTATGGAAATGTTTGAGAAGACATCGCGTGTAAGTGGAAGAGCGAGTGCTTCATCTTCAACCCCAAGTTCTTCCCAACAGAGACCCACAAGGAAATCTTCTTCTAAAGAACCTTCTCTTGTTGATCTTCAATGATGCCTTCAATCTTTTGAGAGGCAAATGATGGAGTAGCAATAACTACTCACATATATGGTGGACACAATAATGCTTTAACTGCCATGCTCCAGAGTTGCAACATATCACTAAGAGACAACTCTATTATTTTCCCCACTCCTCCAAAATTTCCTAATGTATCAGAAGAATCTGAGAGTTGAGCAGAAAGTGATAGCTTAGACAAATAATCCATCCATTTCAGGGAAGTCCTTGTTTTCCATTGCTTTATTCTACATTAAGGACAATGTTGCTTTCAAGTTTGGGGGTGTTAGTATTTTATTTATGGGGGTGTTTGTCTTTGCTTACATTTTGTTATAGTTTGTTTAGTTTGTGTTGTGTGTTTTGTTATAGTTGTCTAGTTTATGTTGAGTGCTTTATTTGATTTTAGTTATGTTTGGATAGTTGTGTGTTTTTAACATTGATTAAGGTCATCATATAAAACCAATGACATGTATGTGACATTTGACATTAGTTAAGTTGAAAATGATAGAAATCATTATTGTCTTCAATGCTTGAATTGATCCTTTGTCTAATTTGTTCTAGATTTCTTATACACATTGATCATATTAACTTAGCCATTTCTTTTGAATTCTTTGAATGCTTAGCATAAGTTTAGAAAACTAAGTATGCATTGTTCAATATGAACTCTATAATTCATTGTAACTATGTTGAGACAAGAATTAGATGAGATAAAAGAAAAACAAGAGTAAAAACTCATTTTTTATTGGGGGGATCACATCTCTATGAATCAGAAAGAAAACAAGTTTGGGGTGGTGATAGTAATATAGCACAAGTAATAGGGGAGATCACATCTCTATGAATCAGAAAGAAAATAAGTTTGGGGGTGTGATAGTAATACAGCCCAAGTAATAGGGGGGATCACATTCATAAAAAAAATAAAAAATAAAATAAAAATAGGAATGTGTTAGTAATAGAGCCCACAAAATATCAAATGCTCATCTAAAGTAGTATATTTGGTCTAAATTGTGAATTCTTAAGGTTACATTAAATATGTATTACTCAGTTGCTTGAATGAATTTAAGTGTGAAAAGATGTAGATTAAAATGGCTATAATTCTTGCACATGGAGTCTCAGATAGAAAGGAAAAGGGTCAAGTTAAAAATCAAAAGATATATGTGATATCTTGATAGTTTCCTCTTAATTATGCTTATTTTATGGAGGTTTTTGATTAATAACCTAGGTTGATGTTCATTGTGTCCTTAGTGTGTTTTCGTGTATCTATTTTACTCAAGGATGAGCAAATGAGTAAGTTTGAGGGTATTTAGATGAATTTCATATTTATTTGTTGGACTTTCTAGGTGTTTTGAATATGAAAAAGAAGAGAAAATGGAAGGAAAACATGAAGCTTAAAGGATGGAAAATAAGAGAGCTATAGAGGTGCTAAAATATGAAGTGGCAACTGAAGATCAAGCTGGCACCACTGGTCCCCGGGATCCACTACCACCATCGGCCGCACAACAAGGTGGCGTCATTGGCACTAGTGGCACGCCCTAATTTTAGTAGGATTTTTGCTAATTGCATAGGGGGGTTTTTAAGCTTGAAAGTTATGGTTTTTGAGTGTTCTTTTTTCACTTCCATTTTGAGAGTTCTTTCTGAGGGTTCTAAGGGGCGAATTCTTAAAGTTTCTTATGGAGAAGAAGGGGAGATTGTAATTAAGCAAGAGGAGGAAGAAAGGATGTTCTTCATTGTGATAATCCTGTCAAAGGGAGTTGTTTTGGTTTTTCTTATGAACTAAATCTCTTTTTCTAGGGTGAAGATGTAACCCTTTTTGATAATCTTTGTTATGGGGATTGTTGGTTATTAATGGCTATATGATTTTGTTTCATCCATGATGTTGTTTGCCATGATTTAATTTATTTTATTACTTGATCACCAATATTATGAGTTAGATTAATTATCCAAGCATGGTTAAGGTAGACACCATATGCTAAACCATGAGCTCCCTTGAATGAAAAGGATAGATGGTTAAAGTAGATACCATATGCTAAACCATGCTATTTTGGTTCATTATGTTCTTGAGCTTAATGGGTTTTCACCTCAATTATCTACACACCATAGGTAATTGGAATGAGTAAAAATACTTGATTTAAACCCACACACCTAATGGTAATGATCTCACTTTTGCAAGAACAAATCCATGTGAGGCATTGAATCCATCATTCCACTAGCAAAGGGGTATTATCTAGTGAAGAAATTGGATCCCTAGACCTTTGCATCTCTCTAATCTCTCTGCATTATTATTATTCATTGATTTCTCTACATTTCATTAAGTTTCTAAAATAAACCAATCATTACTCCATATTCATTTAGTCATAAATACATTTTTTTAAAGCTAGGATAGTTCAGTAACTAAAACTAATTAAGTCGGTTTGGCCATTCTCTATGGGATCGACCCTTACATTGCACACTATACTGCTATACATCCGTACACTTGCAAGGAATCATAATTTAAACCATCATTGATCATTTTCTTTCTTTAGCTTGAAGTTGTAGACTAAGAAGATGATTTTAATTCCCCATTATTTTCCTTCTTCTATGAGCTCATTTCAGGCTTTTCCTGCATACACTTAGGAAATTCTTATACTTTTTCTTCCTTAGTAGATTCAAATGGATGTGAACTTATGTTGCAATTTAATCAGTGCAATTCCTCTTTAACATAAGGTAGTATGTTTTTAAAAATCTAGACTGTATAGGAAAATGATAAAGCCTATAATACCAAGGCTTTTAGAAGCCTATCTTAATTCATTCAAGTCTTTTGGCAAGTTATGTATGCAATGATGATAAAAAGGCATGCCAATATACACTTCATCATTTTCAACAAATCATTCATTACTTGGAATATTTACTTCTTAATGAGAGTTTTTACCTCCTAAGTTTTATAAATGTAGCAACTAGATTTTGTTAATTTCCATCTATATTAATTAAATAAGAATTAAAGCAGATCCTTTTAACAACTATAAACCAAGATAAACACTCTGCTTTAATCATAGCCAACATTGAATTCGTTGAACTCGCATATTTATGAATTACATCATGTAAATGAGAATTGACTTCTTTGAAAGCTTCAAATGTCAATATGATAGATTAATCATTTTCATTAATAATAAATCAAATATGAGTTTTCAATTGATTGGAGCATAGCTATTCATTCTCATATTGACATTTTAATCATTATCTTGTGATTGCATAGTAATTTAAATTTCTAAATGAATTATTTGCCTCCTTAACATACTTATCCTCAAAACATGTTGGTTGCTTAAATAATACTTTGTTTCCTCATTCCTAGTTGTCTCTAGGATTCTCATGTTTTAGTTTTGTATCATGAATTTATTTTTCTTAAGTTCTTCTAATCTAGGCTAAACTTTAAAATCCTATTGATGTACAAATGAATCAATATTAGAGGCAAACAAGTAAGATTCTAAGTGTAGATTATGACAGAATATAAAGAGATTTAAGTTTTAAAATCATACCGGCACTTACCTTTCTTCAGTAGCTTTTGGCCTCTTTTAACATTGTCTCATCTTCATCTAGAATGAAAGAACCATTCATCTTTTGGTGGAGCTTGATCATTCTTTTCTTCTTCATCTCCTTTCTCTAATTTATAACTTTTCGATGAGAAGGGCTCATTTATAATTTTGAAGAAAGAACACTTCTTCTTCTTGTTGTTCTTACTTATTGCTAGCCCTCTTTTTTTGTTCCTTGCCTCCTTCTCAGCTTTCTTTCTTTCTTTATCTATAACATTTTTCTCATTTATTTTAATTTATTTTTCCTCTTTATCATTTCTTTCCTCTTCAGGCTGCTTCCCTTTAACCTATGAGGATTTCTCAATTGATTCAGCCTCTTCAATATCTTTAGTCTTTTGCTCTTTGATTTTAGTTTAAAGCTCTACAATTTCTTCTTCTACTTCCACAAATTTTTCATTTTTCTCTTATTCTTTTTCTTTAGGAGACTATTCCTCCATTTCTTCTACTTTTTTTTCTCTGGTTGCTTCACTCAATTCAATCTCAATAGAAGAGTTAGTTTAATTTGAGCGTATTTAATATGCCCTTCTGAAAGTCCCTTTAACTTGTCCATCATTTCTTTACACTTTTACAATTTAAGATATATTTGCACACAATGGGGAAGAGAGTATATAGTAAGGCATTTTTAGCCATAATATTTTCTTACCTTAATCTCTCTTCATCCTCAGCAATGCCAATAAAAATAATCTTCCATAGCTTAAGGTTATTAGCCATAAGACATACTTTCAACATTCTCTTCCATTGTGCATAGTTAGATCTATGAAAATATGGAAGGTGTGTGGTGGAAAGTTCTTCATTGAACATAGAGGATGACAATAATAGGTTAGCCATAAGATTACTTAATTAATTAAGTAGCCCGCTCTGATACCAATTATTAGTTTTATTAGGCTCAACTTAACCCAAGAGGGGAGGGGTGAATTGGTTTTATAAAAATTTCTCGCTTAACCCTATTTAAGTAACTTCCCTCCATTTGTGCTTTTATGCAATTTGTGCTGAGATAGATAATAAATAGTAGAATGCAAAAAAATAGACAATCACTCATAGAATGCATGATGTATAGTGGTTTAGGCAACCTTCTTACTCCACTCTTCTAAGAGCACACCCCTTGTGTCTTGGGTTCCACTATCACACTATAATGGAATTATAAATAGTGCACCTAGCACTCTTCTAGATTCTAGCTTTACGGGACGTAAAATGTTTAGCAATCAATTGTGAGACACACTCCAATAATCAACTTGCTCTTCTTGATTCCAGCTCAAGGGGGCTTATAAACTAACAAGTTGTTTGTGAGACACACTCCAACAAATAAACTTGTTCTTCTTGAGATTGGTCTCCTCTACCAACTCAAGGAATATATAAATAAAAGAAATAAAGAAATTACATTTTAATATAGTGTTTCTTTGTGAGTGCAAGGGAAGGCTTGATTTGTTGCTTTTTATGTTGTAGAAGATCTTCCCTTTTGTATTGAAGAAGAAGGCCTTGAATAACAATTTGGAAGATGAAAGCTCTTGAATGAATATGTGAAGGTTTAAGCACTTGGCTTAGGGTTACAAAGAATTCTAGAAGATTAAGGCTCAATGAATGACTTCTTCAACCCTTGAAATGTCTCTCCAATCCTCCTTCAATAGGACTCTTAAAAATAAGACCATTGGAGTAGATTTTGTAGGGCAAAGTGGCTTTGCAATGTTCAAATTTTCAACCATTGAGATTAGCAAGTGATACCATTGGAGGCTGCGCCATTTGGCTGAGGACCTATCAATATGGCAAGCGGTATGATGAACCAGTTGTGCTCGAAACTTTAGCAAAACTCATGTACCTATGTCTCTATCTATTGATAAGCGGTGTGCGATATCGGCTACACTCTAAGCATTATGCACGGGCAATATGGGCTTGCCAAGCAGAATCTACCTTTGCTATTTTAGAGGGTTTGAAATGCGCTTTAAAACCTTTGAAGAATTATGGCAAGCAATATGTCATGGCGCCTCCGGCTTCAGCTGTGCTCGTAAGCAATACTCACAGGTGGCTGTAGATGTCTAGGGACTTCGCTTCTTCCTAGAACACTACAAGCGATTTTTGCTAGTGGTTGTGTAACACCCAGGGTATTAATTTTGGATAATTATGTGTTGATTAATGGAGAAATATGATTTTTTGATGAAATGATTTAAGTATGGATGAAATGTATGAGAATTTTATGAAATTGAGCCAAATGAAATCATATGTGTATGATTATGTAGCATGTATACAAGTTAATCGAGGCAAATTTGGATATAATTATGTTAATTTTTATGTGTAAGAAATGATGGAAAAGAATATTGGAAAAATAAAGAGTCAAAAAAGTCAAAAATTGAGAAAAATTGGGCAGGCCAGCAGGCTAGCACCGGCAACACTGGCGTAAGTCCGTGGCATCGGGCGATGGCAGCAGCATGGTGTCGGTGGCACAGATCAACTGTTATAAATTGGGGGCCAACTTTTCAACCCCAAACCATTCCATTTTCTGAGTTTTTTTTGCCCCATTTTTTTCCCCTTTTTGCCCTAGCCCCGTTTAACTTGATTTCTTGCCTATTTAACTAGAAAATCATCTTGCCTAGCTAGAAAAACTTGTGATCTTTCATTTAAACCTAGTTTTCACTCTTTTAATCCATGAAAAATGGAAGAAAATGGAAAAAATGTTAGATTTCCTCCAAATGGATGGAGCCACAGGGAGTTGGGAGCTTAGTCCTTCATTTGGGAAGGACACTATGCTTGTAAGCGATGGTAAGTTTGATTTCCCAATTGAATCTTAAATTTTTAATTTTAGGGTTTTCGGGGAAAGGTGGATTTTTGGGATTTAATTGTGGTATATGCTTATGAATTCATGGGGAAATGATCTAATACAATGATTATGGTGATTTTGCATACAAAATTATGAATTTTGCCAAGCTAGGGTTTTGATGAAGAGTGAAAATTGAGGATTTTCTAATTTTATTAAATTAATCATGGGATAAATGATTAATGGCATGATTATTATGTTTTAGAATGCACATGGAGTGATTTGGATCAGTGGAATCGAGTTTAGGCTATGCCCTAGTTAAGGTTTAAAGAGAATTTTTGCAAATAAGCTATGTAAGTCATGAATTGAATAGATAGAGCTAGAGAAAAGTAGTTTGGGAGCTAAAGGCCTAAGGTAAGTAGGCACCCCCTATTTTGGTTGACTATGTGATTGGTTGGGGATAATGAATATCTCATTTATTTGACTCTGGGCTTGTATGTTTTGGCTGGGGATAATAGATATCCCATCTTTGTTCAAAATTGATGTTATTTGGTTTGTGTGGGTTCCCTTGTGTTGAATTAATTGATGTTTTAGTTTGAAATGAATGTCTAATATGCGGGATAGAGAATATCCCTTTGTATATGCTAAAGTTTAAGATTGATTCGAAATGAGATGTATTGATTGGATGGGAATGATTACAATTCCTTATTTGGTATAAGCTGATGTACATATGATCTTATCATTGAGAAGAGGTTATGCCCTGGATGGATAATTGAAAAATATGGTTATTCATTGAGGATCAAAGGTCTAGTCAGAATCAGGAGATGAGTGTCCTCCCCTGCATATTGGATTTGGATAATGAGGACATGGTCCTCATCGTATGAGTGATGTATTATAATTTTCGTTATGACTAGATTGAATTATGTAAATTATGAATTGACTATTTTATTATTTATTATTTGTGCCTACTTACTAAGTTTCCTGGACTCACATCATCTTGTTTAAATTTTTAATTGACAGGTCAAGCAAAGATTTATGGGAAAGATCAAAGATTTATTATGGTATGATGGATTGGGATGGATACCCCCTTGGTGTGTATTTGTATAATGATAAATTTATTAGTGTATTTGTATAATTGTAATTAAAGAATTTGAACTAATTTATTAAGAAAGTAAATCGGCATGTATTAGTAAATGATGTATAATATTGTGATAGCATGATATGTTTCCCCCAAGGTGTATTGCCATCATGGCGAGATACGAGTCCTGGGCTATGGATAGAATGGGTTGGTTTAGATTATTGTTTAATGGTTATTGATTCAAATTATATTATTTGATAAATGATGTATGTTAGGTTTAAATCTTGATATTTTCAGGGGAAACTCTATCAAATTTTAAGTAGAATATTCCCTTAAAATAGGGAATTTGTAAGGGAATAGGGAGTGGTTTAGGCCCCAAAATCAAGGCATGATAGATCAGAGGACCCCCACCCTAAAAGTGGATAAGTCGAGGTGGAAATATAGTACAAAATAAAAGGTCATGCCTCGGAAGGTGGGGCATGATGGGTTATAGGTCAAGTGATAGGTGCCGGTGGCTATGCTATGTGGCTGTGGTCTTGCACTTGAATTTTCTGCACTATGCCACTTTGTGAACTTTGATATTTTTCATTTTATTTTCCATTGTAAATCAAAGTATAATTCTCCACATATGATTTGCACAAATTACATAACAAGGATATTCTATTTGAATCATGTCATTTATTTTCTAAGATAAAACTCATTTAAGCATGATTTATCTTATATATAAATGATCCAAGACATTTTGATATTTATAAACCAATTTTAGTGCTGCGAGGATCAATATGATTTCTCCATTCCAAAGTTTTTAAGTCTATTTGAAGTAGGCATCTTATATAATATGCTTGCACATATTTTGTTCTAATAATGTACTCATATTCCAAGCATATCTGTCTACATTCCAAGCTTTATTAGCTAAAATATAGTTTAAGATAAGTTTTGTTATTATCAAAATCATACACCCAGATCTAATAGTATTGACAATAATTTTCCTTATAAATCACCCATGATGCTTTGTTAATCCAATCATGCTTGAACAACTAGTCCGTGAAAGTTTCCATACTTAGCATCTACTTGATTTTCTTAACTAGGACGATTATTTGTTTGGATCAATGAGTTCATAAGACATCTCTATAGGAGAATTGCTACCTGATTACTAGGGTTATGATCTTCTATAATGCTAGATTGCATCATCCTTGATAAGTTTGTTAGTCTACCTGTAGTTGTGCCTGGTTTGTTAAGAATCACAACTTACACCCAACTTATCCATAGCCATGCTTGATCAACCAAGACTCACATATTACACTCATAATTCTCTCCTATTTTCCAAGACTCATAACTTACACCTAATTTACATATAACTTTGTCTAGTTTGCAATATTCACATCCTATACTCATTCATAGTTATGCCTGGTCTGCTAAGACTTATAGTCTACACCTAGTTTACCAATAGTAATGCCTAGTATGATACGATTCATTTCTTATACCTGTAGTTCTGTCATGTTTGTCAATACTCATAATCTACATCTAGTTTATCTATAGCTGTGTTTGACCTACTAAGACTTATGTCCTACACTTGTAGTTGTGTTTGATCTACCAAGACTCATAATATACACCTCTATTCATGCTTAATTTGCCAAGATTCATGATTTATTCCTTTAGTTTGTTCCATGGTTATGCCTAGTCTGCTAAGACTCTTAACTCGCAATTATATTTTGTTCTATTTCTTTGTCTTTATTATGTCACCAAAATGCATTTTTCTTTCTTATCAAGGGTTTTCTCCTTGAAGGTATAAAATTTAAGGATGTCAAGCTAACATACTTTTTGATATAAAAAACAAAAAGATGAATGAAATTTTACATTCATAATATTTGTCAATCTCTTCTATACACTTTATTTTTCTTATCCACCACAAG
This sequence comes from Pouteria campechiana, assembly GCA_036873735.1. Taxonomy (NCBI): domain Eukaryota; kingdom Viridiplantae; phylum Streptophyta; class Magnoliopsida; order Ericales; family Sapotaceae; genus Pouteria; species Pouteria campechiana. Next base: position 28,010 of record JAYJMB010028462.1, read on the forward strand.
CATGTGCACACCAAGCATATGAGATGCATTCTTATATTTTCTTTTTTGTCTACATTCTCTTATTAGTAATAATGGCTTTGTTTCCATTCCCTATAGAAGATAAAATCATCACTATTAAAATTCAAAGTGTTTCAAAAGTTTACAAACTTCTAAAAATTTGATTGACTTGTTACCCACCACATAAGTTTTATATAGTTTTCTATGATAATTATAACCCATGACTAGTTTTATTTATTAATTAGCCCTATAATGTAGGCTATGTTGCTAACCACTAATTAAGATTCTTTAAGCAATCAAACTAATCTTCTAATTTTATTAGAAGACTTAATGTAAAATAGAGGACACGTCCATCAGAGATTTGAATGTGATGTAGCATAACTTAATGATAATTAAATTGTGCCATATTACCCTTCTTTGTTTATGCACCTAAGTCTTTGTTAGTTGCACTAGAGTACAAGTTAATATATGAATTTAGATGAATGCCAAAACTTATTAAACTTTCATTAAGGAATACTAATAAGACTATTTATCATGTATAAGCTATTAGATATAGGTGTATGATTTTGACGATAACAAAACTTGTCTTGCACTTGATTTCAGCTAATCATGCTTTTATCTAATGAAGCTTGGAATGTAGACCAATATGCTTGAAATGTAAGTACATTATTGGAACATACTTTGTGCAAGCATATTACATTAACTATCCACATGAAGTAAAATAAGAAAGATTATAAATGAAAAAAATCATATTGATCCATAATGCATTTAAATTGGTTTATCATATTGTAATGTCTTGGATCATTTATGTCATGCTTAAATGAGTCTTACTTTTAGAAAATACATAATAATGATTCAAAGTGTATATCCCTGTTACATAACTTATGCAAATCACATATGGATACTCATACTTTGATTTACATTGGATAATAAAATGAAAAAATATCAAGTTCACAAAGTGGCATAATGCAGAAAAGTCAAGTGCAGGACTGCAGTCACAAAGCCCAGCCGCCTGTGCCTATCGCCTACCCCACAACTATAATCATAACCGCCAGTGGTGTTCCAGGAAGAAGTGAAGTCCTTGGGCATCCACAGCTGATATCGCAGTCACTTGCAGGTATCGCCTATGAGTGCAGCCGAAGACCGGAGGTGCCATGTCATACTACCTACCACACGTGTCAAAGATTTGAAGAACACTTCAAACCATTTTTGAAATAATAAAGGAAGAAACTACCTAGTAAGCCCATGCCACTTGATTGTATCTCCTTGAGTGCAACCGAATACCGCAGCTACCTATGGTACCGCCTACTAATGAACAGAGGCATGGGTTCGGGAGTTTTACTTGGGATCCAACCGCAGCTAGTTCATCATACCTCCTTCCATATAGCCTAAGGCATAGCTAAATACCACAGCCACCTATGGTACCACCTACCAACTCTACCAGTAGAATATTCGAATGTTGCAAAGCCACTTCGTCCTACCGAATCAACTCCATTGGTCTTACTTTTAAGAGTGCTATTTAAGGAGAATTGGAGGGTTGTTCCAAGGGTTGAAGAAGTCATTCACTGAGACTTAATCTTCTATAATTATTTGCAACCCTAGGACAAGTGCCTAAACCTTCACATATTCATTCAAGAGCCTTCATCTTCCAAATCTCTATCCAAGTTCTTCTTCAATACACAATGGGAATATCTTCTAACACAAAAAGCAATAGATCAAGTCTTCCCTTACACTCACTAAGAAACATTGTATTAAAGTGTAATTTCTTTATATCATTTATATGTGTATTCCTTGAATTGGTAGAGGAGACCAATCTCAAGAAGAACAAGTCAGTTTGTTGGAGTGTATCTCACAAACAACTTGTTAGTTTATATGCCCCCTTGAGCTGGAATCAAGAAGAGCAAGTTGATTGTTGGAGTATGTCTTGCAATCGATTGCTAATCTATATATATCCCCTAGAGCTAGAATCTAGAAGAGTGCTAGGTGAACTGGTTGTAATTCCATTATAGTGAGATAGTGGAACCCAAGGCACAAGGGGTATGATCTTGGAAGAGTGGAGTAGAGAAGGTTGCCCAAACCACTATACATTGTGTCTCCTGTGTGTGATTGCTTTCTTTTCCTATATTCTACTATTTTATTATTTATTTTAGTATAAATTGTACACAAGCACGAAAAGAGGGAATTTAGTTAAACCGGGGTTAAGCAAGAAATTTTTATAAACCCAATTCACCCCTCTCATCTTGGGTTAAACGAAGCCTAACAGACCTAACAATTGGTATTAGAGAGGGCTATATAATCATTTGTAGTGATCCTGTGGCTAACCAAGTATTATCATCCTCTATGTTCAGTGAAGGACTTTCCGCCACACATCTTCCATATTTTGATGGATCCAACTATGCACAATAGAAGAGAAGGTTGGAAATAAGCCTTATGGCTAATGGCATCAAACTTTCGAAAGTTATTTTCATTGGCTCCATTGAGGATGAAGAGAGAGCACAACAAGAAAATATCAAGGCTATGAATGCCCTGCTGCATGTTCTCTGCCCTCACTATATGCAAATACGTCTTACCTTGTAAAATTTCAAAAGAAGTCTTGGACAAGCTTAAGGAAATTTTCTAAGGGGAAAATTGATTTGCACTCAAATAATCCTAACTTTGTTGTTATGATTGACTTGAGAGAAGTAAACAGAGAAGAAGAAAAACAAGAAGAGAAAAATGAGGAATGTATGAAAAATGATAATACAAAAGTATCCTCATGGGTTGATGGGTAGCAACCCAATGAAGAAGGGAAGAACAAAGAAGAAGAAATTGCAAAGCCTCAAATTCAAATTGAAGAGCAAAAGACTAAGGATATTAAAGATGCTGAATCAATTGAGGAATCCACACAGGTTAAAGGGGAGCAACCTGAAAAGGAAAGAAATGATAAAGAAGAAAAACAAATTGAAAGAAATGAGAAAAATGTTGCAGAAAAAGAGAGAAATAAAGCTGAGACAATGTTCCATCAAAAGACAACTGGTTCTTTGATGCTGGATTAACATAAGACAATGTTCAAAGAAGTCAAAAGCCACTGAAGAAAGGTCAGTGCAAGTATGATATTTAAAACTCAAATCTTCTTATATTCTATCATAATTTGCATTTATAATCTTACTTGTTTGCCACTATTATTGATTCATTTGTACATTAATAGGATTTTAAAGTTTAGCCTAGATTAGAAGAACTTAAGAAAATAAATTTATTACACAAAACTGAAATATGAAAAGGAATCCTAGAGACAATTAAAAATGAGGAAATAAAGTATTATTTAAATAACTAGCATGTTTTGAGAATTCATTTACAACTTTAAATTACTATGTTATCATGAGATAATGATTAAAATGAGAATGACTAACTATGCTTTAATTGATTAAAAACTCATATTTGATTCATTATTAATGAAAAATGGCTAATCTAGCATATTGACATTTGAAGCTTTCCAAGAAGTCAATTCTCATTTACATTATGTAATTCATAAATATGCTAGTTCAAAGAATTCAATTTTAGTTATAATTAAAGCAGAGTGTTTGTCTTGGTTGATAGCTGTCAAAAGGATCTACTTTAATTCTTGACAAATTTAATTTAATGCAAATAGAAATTAGCGAAATATAGATGTTGCATTTATGAAACTTAGGAGGAGAAAATTTTCATATAAGAAGTAACTAATCAAAGTAACAAATGATTTGTTCAAAATGATGAAGTATATATTAACATATTTTACCATCATCATTGCATACATAACTTGTGAAAAGCCTTAAATGAATTGAGATAGGCTTCTAAAGGCTTAGTGTGATAGGCTTTGACATTTTCCTACTTAGTTTAGATTTTCAAAAGCATACTACCCTGTGTTAGAGAGAAATTGCACTGATTAAAATGCAACATAAATTCACATCTGTTTAAATCTTCTAATGAAGAAAAAGCGCAAGAATTTCTTAAGTGTATATAGGAAAAGCTTGGAATCAAGACATAAAAGAAGGAGAACAATGAGAAATCAAAATCATCTTCTCAGTCTACAACTTCAAGCTAAAGAAAGAAAAACAAGTGTTGAATGAAAAGTCAAGATTAGCATCATCAATTATGAGTTCAACTGCAAAAATTGAGAAAAGGAGTGACAAAGAAGATAAGTGTGCCAAATGCAATGTATTGCAATACACAACTATACATTCTTGATGTTTCTGAAATGTCTAAATCAACACTTGACTGCTTTTGATTTTGATGGAAATGATTTCATTAGTTTAAACTAAATCATTTTGAATATTTAAGTTGATATAAAGAAAACATGCCTTACATGTCTATATGCTTATGATAATATATAACCATAAATGAAATTAAGACATCAAGCATAAACAATTCAGCAATGAATAATGTACAAGGGCATATAAAAGGTTTAACAACTCTAGATGATTTAGGATCTAAATGAGATTATTATATACTTGATAACACGTAAAATGATTGAATGATAAATTGTTCATGAAGCAAAATTACAGTCCCATGACATAAGTTAAGTATGTTTGGGAAACTTCGCAATTTAAGGTTTCAAATAGGAATTTCATTCCTAGCTAGACCTTCTATTATGATCATCATGGCTCAACATCTTATAATTGCAATAATTAAGAAAATAATTCAAATATTTAGTGGATGTTTAAGGACATGCTCAAGCCATGAACTGTTTCATGTTATAAATTATTATTCATGATCATGATATCTATAAAAATGTTTGAGTACGTATAAGTTCAAATCATTTGATGAGAAAATTCAAATAATATGTGTTTGATTATTTGCATTGTCAAGTACTTGATATGTATGAAACAATGTGTTTGTGATTATGGATGGTTAAAATGATTTGTATGACATGTACCAAAATTGATTGAGTTGATATGTAATTGAAGGGAAAAGTATTAAATAATTATCGGGGTAGAATAGATCAGAAATTAAAAATCAAAATTTGGATTGGGAGCAAAGTGACCTGATCCCTAGGTGCCCATGGCCCTAGGAGCTTGCTAGGAGCTTGCGCGTTAGCTGCCTAACAATTCAAAAAGGGTAAAAAAGCTAATCGTTGCAAATTATACCACAAGTATACAATGTTAAGTTTTATAGTATAGTTTTGAAAGAGTGTCGTATCTACTGGGATTAGCTATGCCAATTACTCATTAGCTACTGTCATAAATAATTCTAACTTTATCTGCACAATCAATAGACAAGATATTAAATTATAAATAAAATGGAGAAGCTTCAAATAGAATAAATCAATATGTGAAAACTCTAGAGCATTGATTTCATTTATGCTTTATTCATAATGCTTTCAACTCATTACCGATTAATCAATGCATTTGTTTATAAATTAAGGATCCCAATTAACTCAACTCCCTCTCCCGAGTGCCAAGCCAAGTATCTATTTCAAATATCCTGATTTCAATATCCCCATAAAAATCTGAATAATAGGAATGCATTAAGATTTATGGTTCTCTGCAAGGATTTCATATAACATAGAAGTTCTCCCAAGTTATCTATAATTTTACATTGTGATGCCTAGATCCTATTTGATGTTACCTCTCACGAGTGTCAAACCCTAAATACATGATCAATCAATAGATGGCCAGTCAATTAAAAGCATTAAACACCAAACATCACAAATAAACCAAATTGTAATATTATTCAAGCAAATCATTTATTGATCCATGAATATCACATAAACTCCATCTCCCCTCTAGAAAGAAGGAAATTAGCTAGACATGATGAAATACAAATTTATCCAATAAAAAATCATCATCATCATTGTTTAAATCCCAAAATGAATTCTGAATCAAATCCACAATTATAAGGATTGAAATCAAATGAAACAAAGAAAATAATAGTAGCAAGATCTTCCCTTGTTCAGCCAAACTTCAGATCCTTGTAAACCAACTCCTTTCCTTTATCTTTAGCATTTGATTTCTCCTCTTTAGCTCATCCTCAAAAAGCTCTCAAAATACCCTAAGAAAACCTAGCAAAAAGACCCCCCAAAACCCTAGAAAAAGACTCTTAAAAACCAAGCAACAGGAAGCTAAAAATATGCTCCTCTACCGATGCCAGATTTGGGCTCCACGGCACAAGAATTACTGCTTGCTAGACTCCTTTCTGCATGGAGTGGGTGCTACGACCTTGCTTTTTGGTGCCATGGCACTAGAATGTCTACCCATTTTGTGCTTGTTTTTCCTCCTCCATTCTCTCCTTTCTTAAGCCATCGAATTGTAACTTCATTTTTCTTTGGTTTTGCTCCATTCTTCCAATCTTCAATATACCTAGAAAAGCACACCAAAAGCTCACAAATTTATACAAATTCTCAAGGATCAATAACTAAACAAGCTTGTTTGATAGTAGATATAAGTGAATAAAATTCACTTATCAAATAACCCCAAACTTACTCATTTGCTCGTCCTCAAGCAAAACACAAAGAATAAACTTTTAGAATAAACATCAGCACAACATTGATCAAGTTCATTAGCCAAAGACCTCAAGAAAATCACATAGCTTAGAAGGAAACATTCAAATGTCATTCATGTATAGATTTCCAACCTGAACATCATCCTATCTACCTACAATTCCTTGGTGCCTATGCAAAGAGTTATAGCCATTCCAAATTAAATCACTTCATACTTAGATTAATTTATGCAACTAGGTAAAACATATTCAATGCAAACTCTATGAATTCATAATTTAAAAGAGACTGTTATATTGGATTGATCTTCTGGGTTAGAACATGTGCTCTAATTTATTATGGTTTCTTATGGTTTTCTATTTCTGCCTACTTACTGAGTTGCTCGGGCTCATGCCTTGTTATTTTAATTTTTAGCCGATAGGACAGGTAAAGAATTCTAACTATGGTTTGGAGCTAGGAGACAAGATTTGAAGACTTTTCTTTGTGGTGTAAAAATTTTTAATTATCAAGATTTCATTATACATGATTCATGTATGCCAGGTTTAGATTCTCATATTTCAGGGTAGACTCTGCCAGCTTTTTGGCAAAAATTGTCCTTTAAAATAGGAAAAATGTAGGGGAAAGGTGAAGCGCATAGGCCCCTAAGTGGATCATTATAGAATGGTTTCAAAGCCTTGTGACTTATCTGTGTGATAAGTCCCAGGGAGCTGAGTGCTAATCCCAAATCATGATAGTAATGGTTATTAGAAGGAAATAGAAAATGACATGCTAATACAAGTTTGTGGAACCATAGGAACATGGGAGAATATGAGCTTAAGAGTAATTTAAAGGCATGAGGAATGAAATGTAGAGCATATAAATGATGATTGTGAAGTGAAATGATTATGTATAGTTGAAGTAAATGATAGTTGTGAATTGATATGATTATGCATGGATAATATACATATAAAATGTATATGATAGTGTTGTGATAGCACAAAAAATGATGTGATGATGCATAAAGTTGGGGAGATAATTGCTATGATCTGAGTAGTGCAGTGAAGCGTGGTTGTGCCCATATGTGTATCATATTTGAAGATTCAAATATTATTCTTTATAATGTAATTGAATTTATTTGAATGTTATGTCTTATAATGATTTGAAATGGAAATGATAAAATTATCAGATTTCATGAATGAGTATTGGAAACTAAAAATGTGTTCAGTTCTGTTAATTTAAGAGGTTGTAATTGAATCAGTGGATTCCTAAAGTCAAAATGGTAGTGAAAACTTTATTGGTTGATTGATTATTTTGATTGGATATGGTCTGTAATGGCATGAGTCTCATATGTGTATCTTGGTAAATGGTCCTATTCTTGTGTTACACTGAAGAATTTTATGAGTGTGATTGATTGAAATGCAAGGATGGCATTGTTATGATTGATATGTTGGGATGACAGTATGTATCCCTATGTATTGATTTGAATGATCTATAAGTAGTTATTTGATTATTTGAAATATTATTGATATTGCATTTTCTTGTCTCCCATCATGAGTCATGAATCATGATGGACATGATTGATTGTTATAAAGGATGACATATCCATGTATTATTGAATAACTTTGCTTGTGAGCACTTGATGTGAATGAATTGGTATGTGTACCATGATTTGCATTGTGATTAAATTGAAATAAGTTGAAATGATGGCAATTTGTGCTTATATGTAAATACTTTGAAATGCATATCTGGTTAATTATTGAGTTAAAAGATGCTTGATGCGTATTATGTGACACATAAACAATGGGAAATGGATGAAATACCTTTGATGCCCATGTTTGGCGGAGGTGGATGGATAAAATACCTCTGATGCTCATGTCTGGCAAAGGTGGATGGAGATGGATGCACTTTGACAGCCTGGAGGCCTGGATTGACCTAGGGCTTGGCTATGATGACTAGATAGCTCGATATGACCTAACATCCATATAGGGTGGAGATATGAATGATCTGACCTGACACCCATTTAGGGTGGAGACCTAGCTAGCCTAGTAGTGAGACACCTAGTTGGCATGGTGGCCTGAATGTTGAATATTTCAGTTTGAATGTTAAGGCTGAATAGCCTGGTTTATTATGATGATTTCACTAATGTGGTTGCATTGTTATTACATTATTATTGTCATAATGACTCTATTTTGGATATAATGCCACTATATCTAATGAAATTATACCACAAGATGGTATGACAGCCTGGATGGCCTAGGCACACTGTCAGGTATGGATATGCCATGGTGGCACAGGTGATAAATAGGGTGGCATGGTCTCTAACATAGTTAACTTATGATCTCTATGAAGTCACGAGGGTGGGGTGCCATTAATGATAGTGGGAGACTGTCATGGACCTGGCAGACTTAATAAACTGAAATACAGGGAGGGACCATTATGCATCATGTTGTAGTTAGTAATGATAATGCCTTGAGAATAAGGCTAGATTGATTTTGATAATGCCAATAAAAAAATAGTTGTATATACATGAGTGCGCCTGAAGATGAGTCAATCTGAGAATTTTGATTATGATGACCTAGTTAGGGTTAAAAAGGGTTTTGCTATATGGGTTATGTGAGCTATGAATTGATTGAATTAAATGTGTAATTGAGTTATTCTAAAGCTGTTGAAGTATAAATCATGTTATATACCAGATGAATGTGGTAAGAAAGAAAGGTTTCTTGAGACATTTTGTGAAGAAAGCATAATTGAACTAGTGCCTATCACATGTTTAATGAAATACTTCCATGAGGGAAGCAATGTGATTGTTATAGCCTACAACAAACTATGAAAAGAAAGTATTAATATTTACAATGATTAAAGAGTATGGTTAATGTAATTCATTGAATTTATATGATTGTGATTGTAAATGAATGGAAATTATTGTGTGTGTAGGACCAACAGAGAATGGAGGAAAAGTTATGAAATTTGAAGAATTATGGAAATTGGCAACTGATGAGAATGCAAAATGTCATATTTTATTCTCCTAATAGTTCATCTTTTGCACCTATTTGATTCTTAAATATACTCATTATTCTCATATTTTGATTTAGGAGTCAATTGGAGTGGT
>JAYJMB010028473.1:0-37543 GCA_036873735.1 Pouteria campechiana
TTGGGTGCAATGTATAGAAATCATTTTATGCAGCATAGCTCATGACAATGTCAAAAAAAAAAAATGACCAAAAAAAAAAACACTATATACAATTGGAACTCAGAACCTGGATGACCTAGAGGCTTGACATGCAGTGCAGGCCTCTGTGATGACTACAACTCTGTCATATACAACTTTAGGAGATCAATAACAGGGACCGTGAAGAATGCGCATAAATGTATTTTCTTTTCACTCTTTTGTCAAAAGGGCACCCAAGGATTTAGGGGCAAAATTGGAGTAGCATTTACCTAGTTTTGTTCCAAGGACTTTTAGGGAGTTGGGGCAAGGCTGGAGCATCACTTCCCTAGTTTTTTATAACAACCACAAGAGCATGCTATGTGTATACTGTTATCTTAATGTGCTTTTGTCAAGCACAAACAGTTAGGAAAGGAATATAACTTGATTCCAAATGCAAGAGTGACCCATGAAAAGAATGCATGGAGTGTCTATGCTGGCACCCATTTCCTTTCAGGTTAAAAAAACTGCAATAGTGAAATTGACCAGAGAAAACAGCACAGCTAAATCAACAAATATCTCAAGAGCAAAACCATGAAGCATGCATCTTTTCCATGTCAAAAGTGATTCAGAAAAATGAATTGATACCAACTTCCATATATAAAACAGCATCCACTATGTGCTCCAAGACACGAGGGCCTGCTAAATCTCCAGTTTTAGTCACATGTCCTATCTGAAACGAGTGAAGATAAGAACAAATCTTTAGATGTAGCATAAAAATACAAAGACTAGGATAAAAGAAACCAAGTAATCTGGAATCAAGTACATAGCTAATGAGCTTTGATTATCCTTAAAGATGAGCAAGTCTGAGTAGCCTGACTGAGTTAACTTGGGTGTTGGACCTTCCAGTCTACTTTGATAACACAAGTCATCAGGAATCATTCTTGCATTAGGAGATTCAGACCAAGCCTACCCAGAGCTAACTAAGCCAGCTCGAGTCAGCAAGCCTTCAAGAGAAAAAAAAACAAAAGAAAAACATGAACCATACAATAAAAGATAACCAAGCTTCAATGAACAATCCATGGATCCCACATAACACTTACCAAAACCACAGGTATATTTGTTTGCTTTGCGAAACGCAATAAGGCAGAGGCACACTCTTTCACCTGTTACAAATCAATGAAAAAGTGAAAGATAAAATACCAAGCTTAGAAGCATCTCAGAAAATTTCTCCCTTGTCTTTTCATACCCACAATCATAGTAGTTAAAGGCGTAAGGCGCACTAAGGCGCAAAGGGCTCTTGAAGCTTAGGCTCAAGATGCACTGGCAAAGTGTGTGCCTCAATAAAGCAAGGCGCACATTATATAAAATCAAATAAATTTAATTGTATGTGTAATTTATAAGAATAAAATAATAAAATTACTCAAATATTAAAAATAATCCTATAGAGGGAACCAACTTTAGTTAAGCCAAGAAAGAAATGAGAGATTGGAGAAGTTAGAGTCCTGATTGAATGTTGAAAGTTTTTTCATTTAATAATTTTTTATGAAAGTTCAATTGAGCACACCAAGTACACCTCAAGGCGCAAGAGGTGAGCCTGGGTGAGCCTTGAGCCTAGGCGCGCCTTTAACAACTATGCCCACAATTAGTTTGTCAAAAGAACAATGGAAAAAGTACAAATTGAATTGAGCAAAGAAATAAGTATACTGATAAAACCAAAAGAACAAGATGGAGGCATCAAGAAAAAATTTGAGGCTTATGGTTTAGTTGAGGATATGGCCCAGTATGGAATGGAAGAACAAAACTCATGTAGCCAACCCAATTAGTTTAGATGAGTCTTAGGAGACAACGATGAACAAGAATACAGTGCCCAAGGAAAAGACCAAATCACCCCTTTCTCAGGGAAGAGGCCACTTGCACTACTCAAAACCTCTCTTGGGTCACAGCTAAAATCCCATCTAATGTAGACATCTTTTAAGATAAATGGATTTGAAGAAGGATTTGGCATTGCAAAAATTCAACACAATAGCATAAAATGACCCCCTTAAAAAGGCCACTGTGCTGGAACCAAGTATCTGCATCACAAACTGACATAGCAGCGTATTTTTATGCCTAATTCATGTCTAGAAACCTGAGTAATATTCTTTCTTTTTCCATTCTTAATTTATTTATTTCATCATCCTCATTGAAATGATAACTTCATCAGTCATGCCATGGAAGAAATGAAATGAGAACAATAAAAACTAAAGATAAATTCAGATGATCAATCTGGTTTAATTTTCTTGGTAAAATATGATCTTTCGTTTTCCTCTCTAACTTAAACTCAAATTCTAAGGATTTTAGACAATCCTACCTGTGCAATATTTCCAGCACTTCCTTCCAATCCTTTCAAATAAACAGTTTGAATAGAATCAACAATGAGAGCTCGAGGAGAGAGTCCTAGAGTCTTTTCCAATATGTCCTGAATAAAAGAAAGAATTGCCAATCTTTAAACAACAAAATATACCAGAAGAGAAATTGAAATTTAAAGACAATGCATTGACAATTATAATTTGAAAAAGTAACTAAGATCCACAATGTTAACTAGGCATGCTTTCTTAACACAATGCACTGACATTATTTTCTAGTGTAGAACTCATAGTTTGACCAATGACAATGACAACACAAATGGAAATTTTAGACCAAAGTCTTCTCCCAAGAAAGCTAAGTTTCCAAAGCATGCACCTCAATATCAGTACTTGAATACAAGAAAAGTTCATCTGTCGCTATCCTCATACGGTCAGCTCTGTTTGCAATTTGCTCAATGCTCTGCCATTACATGTCAAAATAATTTTAGGTTTCTTGCAAGGAAATAAAGAGATGAATACAAAAACACCTCTGCATATAAAAGCTGAGAAGAACTCTTTTAATAGAGAAACCACATTAGAAAGGAGTTGCCATCAGAACATACTTCAAAAAAAATAATAAAACAAAATGTTGTAGCAGAAAGATGGTAATAACAATTACCAAAACAGATCAATATCAATAGTTCCCTTAGCAAGAAGTGGATATGCGAACAACCATATACATGTAAACAAAACAAACCTCTTCACCAGAAACATACAAGACCGGTGCTCGTTGAAAATTGTGTCCTTCAGCAACAATTGCAGCAATCTTCAAAACAGAAATTCCTTAGTCATAATTCTTCTGTAGAAAGATGCATAGGATGTATTCATAAATCAGATAGCTAAGTTTAAATACTTTGATTGGCCAGAAGAGTTTATCAAGAAAGAAGCTTATACATTCCACAAGGGGAAAAAGATAACTAAAACAAACACCCCTGCAAAACTCTAAAAACTATCCACAAGCCCTTGATATTCTATTTGGATTGAAATGGGACCCTTTTACTATCTTTGTAATGTAATAGGATTACTTGATTAGACATTTTATCTCATTTATTTCACTTGTGCTTTGGTTATGTGGGTAAAGTAAAGAGTGTACTGGCTTGTGAAAAGGGAATTGACATTTTGTAGGAAAACAACTATAAATAATACAAGAGGCATCTATTTTTCTTCGAGTGGAGAGTTTGAATTGAAAATTTAGCAGGAAAAGAAAGTTAACATCAGTGCATCTTCAATACATGAAATACGAACAAGGTAGGTGATGGAAATCTGGAGGATCTTTATTTTAAGAATACTTACCATAGGCAGAAGTACAAAATTTAGAAGTGCAAGTGTCTTCTTCAAAAAAATTTCTATTTAAATGTGTATCTTCAACTTTCTAGAAGATGATAGTGTATCTCAAGTAGATTTTTAGAAGATATTAGTATCTATCTTGAATTTCTTACTAGACATTGTCGTCTATTTTTAGTTTTCTTCTCTTAGGAGAATAAAATTAAATATTATTAGTTTACTTCTCTAATAAGTTTTACTAAACTTAAGTAGCCTCTAACATCTATAAATACAGCCTTTGTAAGACTTCAAAGGCATCGAAGTTTGAGTTAAATACAAGTATTTCCTACTATCTCTACTGATTTTCTCTCTCTTTCCCTCTTTTCCTCTACTCTTCTAGCCATTCTTCCTATCACTCTTCCTTTCTTCCCTTTTCCCTTAAGAAAATCCTTCCTCTTTCTTCTATCTTTTTCTCTTTTCTTCCTACATCAGTAGGGAGTCTAGAGATTAAGGTATATTTTAAACTTCCACAAGAGAAAAGAGAAGGAAAGATAACAGTATTTTTCTGACAATGTGGTCACTGATTCTTTCACTGATGTCATGCTCAATTTTTTTGCTAGATTATGTAAAATAGATTATTGCATATTTTGAATGTGCACTGAAATTATTGCATAGCTTGAATGTGCACTGAAGGACCATGTCAAGGCATCCATAGTTAATATAGGTAGTCAATTCAGTCTGAGAATTGCAAATCTTTTCATTCCCTACGGCTGCTTTAATGCTACAAATATACCATTGAGCAAGGCATCAAGTTTGATAATTGGGTATGCATACCTTAGCAATTTATGACCTTTGATTACTGCATTCATGATTCTCAGAATGTAGCTACTACCACTTCTGAGATCCAATGAACACAGGAGTTGCCCTTTTAAACTACCCATAATGTGTTTTAGTTAAGGAATGTGGTCCGACGATCTGTTTCTAGTGCAGGATAGATTTGTCTCTTTACATCACTTCGAGGTATGATATACAATGATAAACATTGTTATAATAAGCCATGTGTGATGTAGTAAAGAATGGGGAAGAGAGAGAGGGAGATTTCCATCAACGTTTATGACAAGTAGGCAAGTAAACAATATCAACATGCAAAATCAAACTACATACCTGCAACAGCAGTGTGCTTTTGCCAACACCAGGATCACCACCAACTAAAATTAATGATCCTGTAGATCATTGAGATTAAAGTCAGCACAAAAAAAGGGTTCCACTTCATAGATAATTGCAACTTTGCTGAAGAATTAGAACTTAACTGACATTATATGCAGGCAAACCCAGAAAAGGAATAAAAAAAATATAAAGCTCCCAGCTGTAATAGTTAACAGGATTAGCATGAAATGAATTCAAAAGCAAATCTCAGCCACCAAGACATCAGGAATGTAGGAAGAAACTGTGGCCTACTTTATGTTGCAGGCATTATTTTACAATTTTCTATTTTCAAGAAGCTGCATATTGCAGATTTGAGAATCCACGATAATAATGAGAATAAAAGACAGAATGCCCGCAAGAGTAACTGGAAGGGGGGTAAATTGAGCTTCAAAAATTTTTGGCCAAATTATAAACTATGCAAGAAAGTGTTAAAGAAAAATGCACAAAAGCACACTGCAAGGAATCACGACATATAGTGGTTCAACTCGAGATGAGTTACTACTCCACTCTTTAAAACAATCCTCTGTCTAAAGTTCCACTAAAGAATAATCTCCCAAATACAATTGATTTCTCCAAGCTCACCAACAAACTCTTACAACAATATCTCATTACAAGTATCCCACTTGCAGAATTAGAACTTCACAAAGTGAAAGAAAGTTGTACAAAGATTTTGCCTCTTGATAGGCTTAGATATACACAGTATAAACGAGTAATAGAAAGGATTACTCAATAAAGAACTTGTGCTTCAAGCTCCTTTGATGTGATCAAGGGTGGAGCTTGAAGATTGAAGCAAGCTTGAGCGCAATGCAGTGATAGCACTTGGATGAAAAACTCTTATTTTTGTAAATGCATAATAAAAGCTCTCTTGTTCGTTTCTCTCTTTAATGGATTCTATATTTATAGGCTTTGGAGAGACTTGTTCCCATTGAAACTCGAACATTGAGAAATGAGCCATTGAATCTGACTTCTAGAAATTAAATAAAAGATTTCAATTTAGTGACAGACCTCTTTCATCTCCTCTATAAATTCTTCTATTGATGAAAGAGACACCAAAAACATATATTATTTCCACCATCAATTCCTTTGTTGGAAATAGCCATTAGTAAAGAATCCGACAAACCTCTGTGGTGAACAATGTTTCCACTTTGGATTCCTCTGTAAATTATAAGAAAGAGGTTTTCCATTCTAGAAAATTGGATAGACCTTTGTCGTTGTCCAAAATTCCTCTTTGGATTCCTCTGTTGTCTCTGATAGCTTCACCAACTTCCAATGGCTAGTTCGCAGACCTTTGTCATCTTGAAAATTTCCTCTATGATGCCCTATGTGAAAGATTGGACTTAGACGTGAGTTTCCAAAATTTTCAAGAGAACTCTGTCAAGGAAAATTTTCCTTTATGGTCTCCTCAATCATGCAAACTGTGAAAACTTAACAACTTCATTTTCTCTTCTATCTTGACTTGTTTTTGAATGTGTTAAGACTAATTTTATATTGTTTCTTAATGGAACTTGTCCTTTAACACAAGTATATCTTGTTTATTTTTGAAACTCTTGTGAATTTCATTTTAATATGTACAACATTTAAAAATATTATTACTAGTACACTCTTTTCTCACTCATATGTTTGTTCATCATCAAAATCACGCTATCATTAGGTTGGGGAGTCCATGTTTTAGACTCAACATTCTCCCCCTTTTTCATTATGACAAAACTTTTAAGCGAACCTTTTTCTCATAAAATATAGTTAGGAAAAAATGAAAGTTATGCTTCCCCTGAGTATAATTACACACTTAGAAAAGAGAAATAAAAGTGATGATGCTCTCCCGCTATGTACATGTTATCTCCTAGTTATCTTAAAAAAAATTCCGTAAGTATGAAACACTAAGTTCTCTCCACCTTTTTGGCATAATTGAAAAGAAAGGGTGGAAAACTAGAAATGTTTGTCTTGTTAAATTGCATTAAAAAATCATTAATTAGAAATGAAAAGGCGAGATGGAACTATGATTAAGATGTACAGAAATGATGTATTTCATTAATTGCAAAACAAGTGGATACATCAATACAAAATGATGAGTTTCATTTGACACCCAAAGTGTACAAAAAGAAGAAAATAAATAAAGAAAGCACAAAAGGGATTGAAAATAGCAACTTTAGGTTGGGGCTTTTTGGTGTAGGCAAAAGGGTAAGGTGTTGTGGAAGGAGACTGGTGTTTAAGAGTAAAGGATGTATAGGATGCAGAAATGGAAGGTAAGGAAGTTGTAATGGGTTGAGGAGGTGGCTTAGGGAGTTTTTAGAAGACTGATCCTCCTGGTTGGGTGATTGGTAATTTTGTCACGAGAGTTTTGACTTGGGTTTGGAAATAGGTGAGAAAAGGAGTAAGAAGGTTTGGTTGGGTGGAAAGTGTAGGTTGACTGGGAGATTGGGTAAGTTTTGTGGAAGTTTCATCGGCTTTTACTATGGGATGTTTTCTAGTTTGGGGTTTCTTACGGGTTTGAGGTTTAGGAGAGGTAGTTGGTTTGGGTTGTCTTGATTTTCTAGATTGGGCAGCTTTCTTATAAGTTCTTTTGGGGGGCTTGGGTGCTAGGAGAGGGAAGTTTTCTACTCGAAGAAGGGTGTCTAGGACTTGGGTTTTAGGTGTGGCTTTGGCTTGGAGAGGGGGAACTACAAAGAAGGTAAGTTCTTTGGGAGGTGGTAGGGCAAGTAGTGGAGAAGCTTTTGGTGAAGGGATGAGCTTGATTCTATCTCTATAGGACATTTTAGCTAAATCAAGGAATGAGAATTGGATGAGGTGAGATCTAATCCCTCTCTTGATGTTTGTTGTGATCCTATAGATTGTATCAAGGTTGGCTTGCATTTTGGTCTTGAACTCTTCTTTTGCCATGTAGATGACTTCAAAAGGTTCTGAGTTGGTTTTAAGACAAAACAGTGTTCACAATATTGAAAATTTCGGGTAAAATTTTGCCAAAATTTTCGATTAGGAACATTGGCGGATTGATTTCACCATAGAATATTTCGTAGTGTGTGGGTTAGGCGATATCTTCGAAAGAATGCCGAACTATTGCCAATTTCGCTGAAATCTCTCTAAGAAAGCAAGATCTCACAAAAACAATAGCGAAAATTTGGGGATAAAAGGGGAAAACCTAGCAGCAACCCTAATCATTTTTGAAACTCACCTTTACCTCCCAAATACACATTTTCGAAACCCTTAGTGATGATTTTTCACCTAAAAAACGACATATAGGCGAGTTCGGACGCTTGCAGCTAGGGTTTCCTCTTCCGTTTTGGGGATTTTTGAGCTTATATGGATTTTTCAGCTTCGAAATCCCAAATGAAAGTTTCGAAATCAAATTTCGTGATGATTTACATGCATTTTGAAGCTTGAATCCGGCACAAAGAGGAGCAACTCCTCCCTCTTCCGTCGACAACGCCTGTAGCCCTCATTTTTCCTCTTTAAATCCACCCAACTGGCTTCAAAATCTCTGTCGGAGTGATCGAAAATGATTGAGGAGAGATCGAAATCCTAGATCGAGTTCAAAATCCCCTTTGAATCACTACTGTGCATGCGTGGTTGGAAGCAGAAAAAGCCAGCGACAATGATGAGGCCAGCAGTCTATCATGCATCAATGCTGTGGGAGGTACTTAGCCGATTCCATCATCCACACGTGTTAATCACTTAATCCCTGGTTTTCAATCACTAATCAGGTTTGTTTTTAATTATTAATCATGATTTATTATTAATTATTAGCATTTTATTAATAAATTTTTTATCATATGAATTTAAATGGGTTGTAGAATGGGTTTTCTTTTTAAACAATTTCTAAACATATGAGAAATAAATTTTTAAAAATTTATTTAATTTAAATAATATAAATATTATTTAGCAGTAATAAAAATTAATTAACATATACTTCATATTTTTGTCAGTTACGAAAATAAATAATTTATCCTGTGATTTTTAAAAATTATAATATCAAAATTGGGGTATAATATCATAAATTTATAAATAAACCTTTTAAGTATAAAAAGGGTTGGTGCCTTTCTTGTTAAATTTATTTTATGCAATTAATGTTAATTATTTTATAATATTTTTGTTTTTATTTATAGGTTTACTATGTCAAGCTCAAGTACGGGAAGAAGCAGTAAAAATAAGTAATAGGATATCGCTTGGGAGCATGTGAAGCCATTAGATGGGTATCCAAATGGACCATAGTATAATTATTATGGTCGGTAAATAAAGTCTGGAGGTGTTACAAGATTCAAGATTGAAGGCGCATTTAGCTGGAGTGTACAAAAATGTTAGAAACTGCCTCAAGGTGACCCCAGAAATCAAAAAGTTGATTAAAAGGGTTCTAGTAAAAGGGGTGAGTTTTCAGGAGTCAAAAAAGCAGAATGGGAGAAATATTTCTGAGAAATTATATGGATTTTCAAATACGGTAGATGTTAATGATGATAAGGATGGAGAGAATGATGATGATATGAGAAGAACTATGCATGTCTCTATAGCAGAGCAATGGGAAAAAGAGCAAATGATTTAGCTAGAGATGAATAGGCAAATGTTCCATGGATCTGTTAGGGAGGTTGGTACTAGTAGTGGAGGTGGTGGTGGTAGGAGTGAGGGTGGTGGAAATGGTAGAATTATGGGATATTTTGGACGTAGTAAGAGTGAGAAAATGACTGAACCTAAATTGTATAGATAAGTGGGCGGAGTACAGAAGAAAATAAATGATATGTACAATAAGGGAAGGGATAGTGTTGGCCAGCTTAATAAGTTTGGATCGAAGTTTTTTTTCTACAATGCAATTCCAACCCATACAGTAGATACAATTGCATTTAAGAACTTTGTAGTTATTGCTCAAAGAGGGGGAGAACATGTAAAACCCCCCACAGGAAAATATTTGAAGGGAGAGGTGACAGAAATAAATGACTGGATCAATAGTCAAAAACATCATTGGGATACTTATAGAGTTAGCATAATGTGTGATGGATGGATGGGCCCAACCAAAATGTCTATAATAAATTTTATAGTATACTGCAAAGGGATATTAGCATTCATAAAGTCAGTAGATGCATCGACATATGCAAAGGATGCCCATTACATCGAGGAAGAATTAGAGAAAATGATTAAATTGGTTAGTACAGATCGTGTAGTGCAGATTATTACTAATAGTGGGAGTACTTATAAAAAAGATGGAAAAACACTGAAAGAAAGATATTTTTTTTATTCGACCCCATGTGCTATACATTGTATTGATCTAATACTATAAGATATTAGTCGTTGTCCAACTGTGCAAAAAAAAATAAAAAATGCATGTAGAGTGACCAAGTTTATATACAATCATAGTTGGGTTCTTTTCATATTTCACACAACATCTGTTCATCTTGGAAAGACGAGATTTGTTACAAATTATATTGCACCGGAAAGCTTGTACAAGACTCATCAAGCCCTCACTACAGCTTTTAACTCGGATAAACAGCGGGCCTCAAAATAGAGAAAGACGACAAAGGGGAAGAGAACAATGGATATTATTATGACAGCTACATTTTGAGATCATGTGAGATGGATATTGGGCATACTAGAAACTATCTACCGAGTTCTAAGGATAGTAGACAATGAGACATACCCATCCATAGATTCTATGTATGAGTCCATTAGTTTTATGATAGAAGCAATCAAGGAAAACAATCCCAAGGGTGTAGATTGAGTGTTGCAGATTATAGAAGCTCGTTGGGAGGGCATGCTAAGTCATCCCCTACATGCTGCTAGTGAGTATGTGATGTAATAGATCCAGTTTCATTGAATATGTATAGAATTTTTCTATTTACATTAACTTACTTAAATCTAATTTTTGTAGCTTATTACTTAAATCCAAAGTATCATTCCCAACAATCACAATGCTGGGGATTTTGTAAGTGAGGTAATTATATATAACTTAATACACCTATACCATTTCAAGGATAGTTTATTGATTAAGAATTGCATATTGATAACAGCATATTGATAATATTTATTTTCTTCAATATTATAGTTGATGTACTTTCAAGATGTCAAGGGGTTATTTGAGATGAATATAGCAATTCAATCAAGAAGCAAAGCAATGCCATGTACGTAAAGGATAGTGATTTAATAATAAGTTGTCTACTTTTTATTTTAAATTATTGATAAATCCAAAATTTCTTTCATAGGTGAGTGGTGGAATTGTTATAAAACAGAAACACCAAATCTGAAAATATTGGCATATAGATTACTGAGTCAGACGGTATCTTCATCCCCATGTGAGCATAACTGAAGTACGTTTTCTTTAATTCATTCATGTAGAAGAAACAAGTTGGAATATAAGAGGCTCTAAGATTTGGTATTCTGTCATTATAATATGCGCCTTCGGGAACGATTGCTTCTATCTAAAGAAAGCTCTCCTGAAAATCCATTAGACTTAATGATGATAGGGCATTACGCTCACTTAGAGAAAGATGATGACAGAGAGGATTCTTTATATGAGTAGCTAAGGTCTAATGACTTAGATACTGTAGATGGAAGGTCAAAACCTGCTATTGCTAATATAGCTCGTGAACAAGGGGTAAATGTATAAAGAATATTAGAGGTGGGGAGAACCCCAATAGATGACTTTGATCTACTAACAAGATCTGAAAGCACTACTCAATCAATCACAAAGTCTTCTTCAAGAACACAACGTAGTGGTGATAGTGATGATGATGATGAGGATGAAGATGGTGGTGGTGGTATTATGGGTGGCACTTCAATTAGCCAAAGGCCACTTAATCCATTCATAGTAGAAGCTGACTTCCAACATGCTACGCAAGATGAAGATCATGGTGCACGACCACCTCTGAGATCCTATGTGAGGAAATATGGCAGTAAAAAAAAAAGTGAGGAAGATGACTTGGTGGATAGTATGATTTCCACCTCTATTGGTATGGATAGTAGTGAGCAGGGGTCTAGTTATGGATATCAAAAATCTCGACATTTTTATGTCGGAGATTCTGAATATTATCCTCAACAGTCTTATGGCCAGATACCATACAATCCGAATAGTGGAACCGAAGCAATGGAGGATAACCATAGCGACTGATATCCGAATGGTTTTTATAGTCATTGGCCAAAAGCAATGAAGGATAACCATGGCAATGATGAAATTAATGAGCCTGTACGAGTTTCTTTTTGGTAGTGAAATATAGTGATAACATGTTTGATACTATATGCATATGTTTAACTGTTTTGTCTGCTTTTGCATCATTGGTATGTCTCCTTTATGTCATATATGTTGACATTTAAAGTGATATTTTTTGTTCTATATGTGAATTCAGATTTATCATGATTTATTATGAAATTTTTTGAAAAATTTTCTAATTTTTCTGCATTTTTTAAAATTTTTTATATTTTAGCGAAATAGTTTGGCGAAATTTTCGATAATTTCTCCAAAATTAGTGAAATTTTCTCCTTTTCAGCTTAGCAAAACTTTTCCTTTTAGCAAAATTGTGAACACTAAGACAGAATGATCTGGTTTGGATTGAATAAGAGGTTTGGAGATGGGTCTTTTGGGAGATGGTTCTGAGAATGAGGATAAAATTTGGATGGGTGAGGAATTCTTGGGTGGTAAGGAGGATGAAGAAGAGGAAGAAGTAAAACTAGATAAAGATTGTAGGGTATGATGTTAGGAGAGTGTTTTGGTTGGTGATGTTTGTTTAGAAGGGGGCAAAAGAGTAGGGATTGATCCTTTTGATACTTGTTTCTTGTTTGATCCTTTCCATTATACTTGTTTCTTGTTTGGTCCTTTTCATGATCATTTCTTATTTACAACACTTCTTTCCTTTCGACTGAAATTTTTGAATATAATATGTCTAACAGTTGTAGAATAGTAGCGTAGATCTAAAATATGTGCTAGGGTCCAAGGTTCAAATGCTAGCAATGTGATTGTTACATTTCAAAAAGATGGATAATGACAATCATTCACGAAATTCCAACCAGTAAAAGATTAAGCATTCATAAGAAAAAGGCATAAAGAATAATTATAATATGTACACAAACATATATAATAAGACTGGAAACTTTACCTGGTACAAGACCACCACCAAGCACCCTAGCAACCTCCATTCCAAACAATCCTGACCTACAAATCATGGATACCAATTAGATACACTTTGTACTACAAGAAAACATAAATCCTACAACATGAGACAATCTAGACTTGTTAACTAATACAAAACTAAAAACTCCTAACCCCATGTATTCTTGTTAAAGTATTTTCTTATACAATATATGGCAATGATTATCTAGATTTGTTTATATATTATTTACTAAAAGACAAACTTTACACCATACCATCTAGACTTGTCCATTGATGGAAAATAGTAACTAAAACTTCTGACTTACATATTCTTATCAAAATATTTCTCATAAAATTCAAGATAATGATCATTTTTAGAGCTTTCTTTTTACAATCCAACATTATAATGCCTTCAACTAGCACCTAAAGCACATGTAACCCATAAAAAGGTCTACATGCCAACAGAACATCAATGGAACAATATTTAGTAGCTAACAAGATGGACAAGTTAGACAACACTTGCAACTTCAGGACCTATGCCATGGGATAGAAATCTTTGCCAAAATGAAGAGACAACCCATTCCCTAAGCAATACCATACAAGTAAAGATTCAAAGGAATCTTGCATGCCTAACAATAACTAGTCGGAATGCCAACTAAACAAGAACCTTGAAGATTGATGAAGAACATAAGGAGGCTAATCATACAAAGTAGGGTTTATTTATTTTTATATGTCCTTAAGAATAAATAGAATTTTGGATATTTAATTATTTAATTTAATTTGATATAAGCATCAAGCGATCAAAATATAGATCAACTTGATGGATGGTTTAGGTCGTTGATTTTTTATTTTAATTTATCATTTTTATTCATACATAGTTAAATCGAGGTTTTATTTCACATGTCAATTTTCTATAAATAGGGTAGCATGTATTGGGATTTTCAAGCTTTTGATTAATTATTGACTACAAGTTTTCTATCTTTGTTCTCTCTAGTTCTCTCTTTTCAGGTTCTTCTATTCTTTTCCTAAATGCTTCTCTTCTTCATCTTTAGAGGAGCCCTTTTTTATCTTCTAAATTCTTCCCTTCTTTTCCTTAGATCTTTCCCAAATGCTTTCTATCTTTTATTCTAATCCCTAATTTTTTCCTTACTTTTCCCTATCAGTAGGGTCAAACTTTTTTCTTCCATAATTTTGCCCTTTTCATTCTATATGAGCAATTTTGTTCTACATCAATTTGATATCATAGCTAAACCCAACATCATATTTTCCACATTCCATCAAACTCCATATATTGTTCACATGGTAATGAGAATTTGACTTTCAATTAAAACCCATCATCACATCTCGTTGCCCAGTATCAATTAATCCCATGCATCGATACATTGTCCTCCCATCTCTATCACACATCGGTGTCACAAACCATAGGTGAATACACAAACCCCTTGCGCAATTCTAATTGCATCTTACTAAATAAAGTTTTGCTTTTGTCTACACATGCAGTCAGTGTCAAGAAGTTGTTTCATAAATAGAAATCTCCATCTATGTACAACCATCTCTCTCTAGCATCAAACACCTTCTTCCATAAATCATACATCTCTATCATGCATAGGTGTTACAAACCATAGGTGAATACACAAACCCCTTGTGCAATTCTAATTGTGTCTTATTGAATAAAGTTTTGCTTTTGTCTATACATGCAGTCAATGTTGGGAAGTTATTTCATAGCTAGAAATCTCCATCTACGTACAACCATCTCTCTAGCTGCAAACACCTTCCACAGATCATTTACAATGGATTCTTAATCCAAAGGTCCTTTGAACCCACCATTATTTTTGTAAGGAAAAAGAAATCAACCTAAAAGGGAATCAAAAACCCAGCTACTGTTGGTAAAGGGGGACATTTATTCTCCTTTAGTGTTGGCAGCCACACCTCAACAAACATCACTATTGAGGCTTCCTAGTATAGATCCAGTAACTTTAGGAGAAAAACCGCAACTTTTTTTGGCGATTCATTCACCATTGTTATTGCTGATATAATTTGCAATCCTTCCCAACCTTGGAGCTCGTTGTCTGTCAATTTCGAGACTTGTTGCACCATCCAAATCAATGCTTTTTGGTAGGAAGGAATCCATCATCCCTACTATCCTATGAAGGGAAGAACCAAGAAGCCATTAATGGGTTTTTGAAAGCTTTTGTTCATGTAGGGTTGGAAACCCACTTCTATTGTGGAAGGCAAAAACTCCCTTCGATTTTGGGCTTTAAAATAAAAGCCCCAGTTGTTTTGCAAAAGTCTCTGACTTTTAAAATTATTCCAAACTAGTCATTGGAAAACTTTTATCGACAATCCAAAAAGTTTATGGAATTTGCAAGAAGACCATGCTCCTGGAGATTTTGTAAAAAAGCTCCTAAGTTATTGAAATTTGCAAGGTAACCCTATTTTTCTAAAATTTTAGAAGCCTTCTTAGATTTTAAAAAATTATAGGTTCCTACTTTGATGATCAAGAAAGTTTCTTTGGGCTTCTAAACAGGTACATTCTTTCATGAATTCGGGATTTACTGTAAATCATCATAGTAACTTGTAGTTTAATTACTTAATTGTGATTTCTATCTACAATAGCATCTTTTGTATTTTATTTCTTTTCTATTCTACTATATTCTTAAAATATGTGCGACAAATAACTTTATTTTAGTTGATTGCACATTGTAGTTTATCCTTGGTGAAGAATGATAGTAGGGTTAAAGCTGTGAACTCTGATGCACAACCAATGGTTAGTGTGGCTAAGAACATGAACTTAGTTGTGGATAATTGGAAGGAAAAGATGAACTTGATGTTATTTTCCTTTGTTGACTATGACATGATATTGGGACTCGACTGGATGTTGAAGGTCCAAGTCATAGTGGCTCCACATCTCAGAGGTATACTCATAACTTGTAACCCATGTCATTATTTTGTTCATGGAATTGTTGTCCTAGTTAAGAGCAATAGTGTTGAGAGGGTCTCTACACTAGTGTTGGTTAATGGCCAAGTAAAAGGTGATGAATCCCTCATGGCCAGCCTCAATGAGGAAGCAACCCACAAAAGAGGGTGCTCTTAGAGATGAGAGAAACATGACGTGTGTGGATGCTCTAAAAATTGGTTAGGCATGATGTGTTGAAGGATGTTTGTGAATCTTTACCACGATTGTCCAAAATGTTTCCTTCAAGAAAGCACATCGACTAAGCAGTTAAGCTAGACTGTACAACTCAATCTCCCAGCCACAAAAGGTTATCACCATCAGAGCTAACAAAACATAAAAAGGAGCTCAAAGACAAGTTAGATGTGGGCATCATCTAAGGTGTAAAGAGACTCAATGGAATCCCAGTTTAGTTTCAGAGTTATGCATGCATTTTATATTGTCTTGTTTCCTTGTACAAGTGTATGGTTCATTATATATTAGGGTTTTTGTTTTGTTGTATTGGGCAACAAAATTGGGGAACACATTATAATACTCAAGTGGGTGCTTGAGGGGTTGAGGGTTTGTATCCTATTTGCAATGAATGTAACATTTAGTTTGCCAAAAAGGGAATGTTCCTTGAGCATATCATAGCTTTGGAATATGTGTTATTGTATTGTCAAAGTGTATTTGACAGTTTCCATGCGGCAAAGGCAATTGAGTTGGAGGTGCTGTATGAATCAAGTTAATCAAGCACGAGATGCGGTTTTGATGAGCTTGAAGAAGGATCAAAAGTGAAGTTGGTCCTTGGCTTGTCAAATCGAAATTGACAAGGTAGAGACAGTTGAGATTGATCCAGTGCAAGGTTGGCAAGAGTTCAAGCTATCTGATGTAAAGTTTGCAGAGGCATCTGAGGAGGTGTTGTGAGGCACCTTAATGCTATGCAAAAGACAATTGTAAGAATTCTATGGTGAGTTTGAGCATAACCTGAATCCTAAGTCAAAATCAAGTTGGAATAATGGTGAAGCCAGGCAACGCTATGATGGGCATGGTGTAAAGGAGAACTTGGTGGGATCTCCAAGCTGGACTAGTTGAGCTGGTCAAGTGTGCATCATCAGACTTAGTCATTTGGCTAAGTGTGACCAAAGGAGTTGGTCAATAATGGTCAAAGATGTTGGCCATTGCAGCATCAGGTTCTTGTTACAATCTACCTATGGTGGTCAGACATGTGTTCATGTTGCTAAGTAAGGAAAGGTGTTCTTTGGGTTCCTATGGTGGAGCAGAGTCAACAATGAAGCAAGCTTGGTACGAGCTAGAGCCAAGATACAAGGTAATCCTATGGTGGAGGCCAGTTCCTTATAGCTACGTCAGAGGACGAGGTTCGGGATACTAGTAGTCAATTAGGGCATCGATGATTTTGGGTGGTGGAGGGCCTATAACACCCCCATGTTGTGGATCGCTTGGCGGAGAAATGTAATTTACCTACACGATGTGGGCAAAGCGAGACAGGCAAGACAATCTTATGTTCGAGTATCCAAGGCAGAATCAAGAGACGATTCCAAGTGCGAGATCGTTGATGCAAGTTACATCATAGATGCAGATCACATGGAGTATGTGAGAAACATCGGTCATGTTCATTGCAGATCAAGAGGGGTCAAGGCATCGATGCATTGAGGACCTTGTTGGGTAAATGCAGTGAGGCGGTGCCAAGTGAGCTTCATACAAGCAGCGGACAAGGAGAACTGCCGATCATAAAGGACATCTCAAATGTATAGGTTTCTTAGGATTCCATGTGGCATAGAATGATGTGGCAGTGACATGGCAATGATATGGAGCATACGTGGGGTGCATGTGACAATGGCTTGGACTAAGTCCTTCATGATTAAGGCACTCCCTTAAGAAGGAGAGGACTTAGTCCACCTCTCCCATGGAGTGAGGGAAAGTGTGACATGTGTCCTACGAAGGGCACATGACACATTTAGATGTAGGACGTTTGTAAGACATGCGTCTCTACATGAGTGAATTAGGGACATGTGGCTTGAGGGTGAGCTAACATGTGTCCTAAGCTTTATGCACTATATAAACTCATGGAGTCTCACTTGTAAAGGACTAAAACCTGAGTTACAGGGACAAGTCTCGTAGTGAAGGGTCGTGGGTAAGCTTTTGTATAGTATTCTCATGGCATTGCCAAATTTGTTTTAGGGGAGAAGCCTTGCTCAAAACCAAAGAGGAACAAATGAAATCCTTCGAAACCCAAATGTGAACCTTTCAAACCCCAATACAGAATATGCGAGCCTAAATACCAGTCCAAATGCAAAACTTTACAATTTTAGAGCTAAGATGACCAAAAATATAACATCAATGGGTGAGCATCCTGTGGAAGACTCTGGGGAGGTCTCTAAGAGTCTATTGTGGGACAAAATTTACATGATGGGCAAATTTAAAGTTCCCTATGCTCAAATACTCAAAATATAGGCATTGTCCCAACTTCAAAGAGTCAAGGAGTCAACACCAACATGTGAGTGTTAGCAATGAAGTTATAGTGGGGACCAAGAATGTCACAACCCCATCTCAGATCAAGGTCATTGACTTCGTAAAATATCATTCATACAAGAGAACCATTTCCACAAGTGCATTTGCATGAACATTACTCTTATATAATTGTGAACTATCTCATTACATAATGGGATCTATATTACTACAATCCAATTCTAATCAAACAATAATTGAAATTCCCCAAATAAAATTAAAATCACAATTGCAGTCAAATTAAATTAAGAAAGCATTCCTTTAGTTCTAGCTTTGCTCATTCCTAGTAGGCTGTCAGATAGAATAGGGGGAGCTGCAGTGCAACTCAGTAAATGAACCTTAAACAAAGTGAAATATACACAAAACAACCTAATCCAAATGGATTATAATAATAAGTCAAAATAATCGAAGTCAAATATCAACCCCCATCGTTCATGATAAGCAGTTGAGAGAACATGATCACTGAATACCAAATTGTTGCAACCATAGGGTTTCATTCCCATACATTCGCCATGCCAGAGAATTTTTTGCCATATAAAGTAAACAACAGAAACGGTGAAGCAGGTTCACTTAGTGAGTTTTAGCACCCTCAATTCAAGTTTGTACCTGTTGACACATCAGATATAGTCCATCATGATCTTTAGTCCCTTATTCCTAGTTTAGTTACTTAGCCCACTATAGTCCGCTCAAGTAATCACAATCTACAATAAGTATAATATATGTTCACCTTGTCCCAATTACCATACATGCCACATTGTTATACTTTAACAACAGTTTACCATTATTTTTCTTAACAACTTAACCATTTAGGGATTTTATTAAAATAAAATAATAATGACAACAGTTACCATCCAAGTGTGAATTCCAATATAAGCTCTAAATAAAAAAGAATTCACGATCAATAGCAACTCCTCCCAGAATCAATATCTTAAGTTGACCATTCCTAATTTCTCATGCAATGGGAGCTTTTCTATCCTTTAATTTTGATTTCCATTATTATGACTGACAATCTTCTACCTGAAACTTGATCGCAATAAACTCCAATGCAAATCTCCTACAAATGATCTATCATTTAATTACTAAAATGAATAAAGTTTCCTAAGGGCCTAATTGATTGGTTGGATTTGATTTCCATGGAATGAAAATTTCATTTCTCAAGGGTTAATCTGATCCATAACAATCCAACTTGTTTTTCATTATTATTTATATTTTCAATTATTACCTCCTATTTATTTTAACCTTATTCACCTTATGGCTGACATCAGCCCTATGTTACTGATATCAATGTTCTTTCTATGCAATTCCATTCCAAGCAAATCCACTCTACCGATCAGGCCCTAAGATTTATGGTTCTAGTGAAAGTTTCAGATTGCTTGATTTTAAACAAACATAGACATACCTGTTCAACCTCAATCCAGGTTTGATCAGCATTGGAATTCACTTATAATGTAGGCAAATCCCAATTATAGACATGGAAAACCTGGTCCCAAGTTCCAATTCTTCTTCCCTCTTCTATAACATTCTGGAATCCAACAGCCACAAGCAGGGCTGCCTACATGCGAACACTTTCAACACAAACTTCCAATACCTTTTTCTAGATTTCATACCATTGATTACACACAAAATCAAAATGAAAAAACCTCATTTACATAAGCATTAAACTATCTTATTATTAAGCTTATAAAACCCAAACAATCATTCATATAACTTGCTGCATTTCTAATCTAAAATCAAACCACCGATTCTGTTTCGACTCAATGGATCCAATTTCAGAATGAAACTCGCATACCTGAAAATCAGCAAGCCATTTTCCTCAGTTATCCTCCTCTTGCAATGTGAGTTACCTCTGCTCATATGCGAACACAGCTATTGCTGGCTCCCCTTTCTTCTCGCTGTGCAATAAAGTGGAGTTTCCACCTTATCCACGTTCTCTTTAAGTGTGATCTGTGGCCAAAAATTCTGCCACCTTCCACTAGATGCGGTCAGCCTCTTTGCCTACTAACCGTAGCAATTGGTCCCCAATCAGTTAAATTTTGGCACCCTTAACTCATAATTACACCTACTCACTAAAATCATCAATCATCAATTTTTTAGAAATTTCATGTTAAGAAATTACAATCAGAAAATAAGACGTTGAAAGCAATTAAAAGATATCTAATTGAGTCAACAGATAACTTAGGTTATGATGAAGAAACAATTAGCAGAAGCATTTACGACATAATTGTTCATTTTAGAAATCTTCTCGAACAATTATCACATATTATTCCTGAAGAAGAAGAAAAAGAATTAGTAGAAATATTAGTAAAGGAAAGAGAAATTGAAGAACAAATCATATAAGCTCAAGAAAGAAGAAAGGCCTAAAACAAAAGAGATGAAAGGGCAATTTTCACTTCTTACTATAGCACATCTGAAAGTGATTAGTTCTCTTTTCAAGAGTTTCTAATAACGCGGTTTTGTAATTTGTGATTAATTTGCTATTTACTATTTGTTGGTGTGCAAACTCTGCATTTGGTATCAAAGCCTTGTTTATAAAAACATGGCAGAACCTAATAAAGATAACAGATCATGAGTATCCGATAGAACTTCTGTCAGAAGAGGTTTATTTGATAGGTCTAGTGTAACTAGAAACGCGGACCATCCTCAAATTCCTAAGGATGTTTCTAGTGTCTGGAGAACTCCTCGATTTGATTTTACTAAGGAAAATTATGTTGATCCCATTGAATTTGTGTCAACAGACAGAAATGCTGTACAAGAAATTGAGCAAATTCTTGACAAAGAAAATTTGACCAAAAATGAGATTGAAAAGGTTCAGCAAGAATTAAATCATAGACTTAATGAAATCGAGAAACTTTTAGGCAAAGGGCCATAAGAAGGGTGGAATCCTCTAGATCTATTGAATATAGGATGACACTTTTAGGATGATCTTCATCAAGAACTCCTATAGATCAAGCCTACAAAAGATTAGCCTCAGAAATGGGTATAGAACCATCTGAGAGGTGGCTAACTCACATTCAAAATTTGAGAAGTTTGGCAATAGGACAAAGATATGTGGGATATAAACCAAATTATGCTTGGAAAATTCCATCAAGGTTTATACCTAGAGATGGAAAAATAGAAATTGTATCTTTGCAAGGAACATATCTAATATTGATTAGACTATAGAAAAAGCTACAATTAATCTAGCAGCAAGTCTACAAGGTATATTTCAAAGGTTTTGGGACAAGTTGAGCAGATGATCTCCCCTAGACATAATCATATAGGAAAATGCTCAAAGACTAGAAGAAATTACTATTTTCGTAGAAATTCTTATAAGAAAATTTGTTGGTCTAACTATCACAAATAATGATAGATATCAAAGACAACAGGTAAGGTTAGCCTGACCTTGGTAAAACTTCAAATATGTGGTCTATGTAAATTTGAAGAATATTTCTTTGAATTCAAAGATAACATTATAAACTAAGCTTTGAGGATCACAAATTTGCTTTGAGTATATATTGGGACAAGTTACCCAAAAATTGGGGAACAGTTAAAAAAAAGCTCTGGAATAGCATATGATTATTAACCATGATGTGGCAGATAAACTAGGAGCAACAGCTAAAGCAATAAGATACTATATTAGGCTATATTGTATAGAAAGAAAACTATCTAAGGACAGGTAGAATGCCAGTTATGTCTGAAGATTGTTGTTATAAATGTGAACAACTTGTAAAAAGATATAGTTGTGCAAAACCTATAGAAAATTCAAAACATTGGACAGACGGGTCATGTCAAACACCTAGAAGGGCAAAAAGTCAATGGAGAGGATATCATCGAATCCCATCGGTTTAGAAAAAGAAAAAGAAATATCCAAGTAAGAGATATTTAAGGCCCCAAAGAACAATAGATGAGCAAAGACCAGTCTTTAAAGAAAAATATAGAAGGGAACCTAAGTGTCCTAAAGGAAAGCCATTATCTAAATGCAAGTGTTGTAGGTTATGTCATAAAATAAGACATAATGCAACAACATGCTCAAAGAAGAAAGCAAGGTAACCACAATAAAATCCTTAATTTGTACCCAAGGAAAGGTTTATTTTAAACCAATTTGCGGGAAGAGATCGATACTGATGATGACGATCTCTTTGAGGTAGAATTAGAATATTCGGAAATCAAAGAATTTTATTCAAAACCACAGAATGATGATTATGAGTTATCTATATTCAGAAAGTATCAAAAAATTAGGATATTCATGATAAACGCTAAGACAGTATGGTTCATAAGGTAAATGAATCAAAAGTTGACATAGCTGAATGAAGATGCTAAAGGAGAAGTTTACTAAAAAAACTAGATCTCATATCAAGAGTGATTCAAGACAAGTATCAAGAAGATAGAAGAAAGAGGAACAGATCTCTCGAGGGGAGAAAAAAGGAAGAAAAGAGAGAAGTAGGGAAGAATTTAGAGAGAATTAGAGTAAGCAAAAGTAATTAATTTATTTAATAATTAAGTGTTATGACCCTAATACAAGCTACCCTATTTATATACTTGAAAGCAAAACCCTAAACATACGTAAAATATGCGTAATAAGTAAAATACCAAAAACGCCCTCAAAATCCCTAGTTAAATAAATAAACCCTAATTACTACAATTGCGCCTAGAATATGTATGAATTGAGTGCACATCACGATCCCCATTAATTCTCCCTAGCTTGAAAGAACGTTCCACTGAAGGATTCGCATGATAATACTGATCAAGTAAATCTGGGTCCAATGCCTGAAGCTCTTCTTCAGACATCTATGTAGTATCAGTGTCAGGCTTATTTCTCCACTTTACAAGACACCTATTTGATCCACCTGAAGTAGAAGTTATGATATCATTTTAAAGGATACTATGAACCTAGTCTATAGGTGTTAATTGTAATCTGGGTACAACCGGAACAAATTCCAAAGCTGAAGAAACCCCTTAGTTTGGTATCCCTACAGGTAAAGAGAAGGCTCGAAGGTGCCTCTATGAGAAATCCTCCACATTGAAAGTTGAACTAATCCCCAAATCTAAAGGCAAGTCAAGAATATGTGCATTTGATCTTAATTTTCGTAAAATAAGAAAAGGACCTCTGGCTCGTGTATGAAACTTTTTTGAAGAATTTTCTAGAAATCTCTCACGTCACATACACACCATAACATAATCACCTTCATTAAATTCATGATGTTTACAATGTAAATCAGCAGTAAGCTTATAAGTTTCATTACTTAGGTAATTTTCCTTCGTACAATGGCATGAACATCATGAATGTATTGTAAAAAAGTGTCAGCAGAAGCAAAAACACAAATATCAGGTAGCAAGGGTACAAAATCAATAGGAACACATGGAGCAAAACCTTGGACAATCTCAAATGGGGACTTTCTTGTGGATCTATTAACAGAATTATTATAGGCAAACTCTGCAATGAACAAAACCGAATCCCAATTACCTAAGTACTCGCCTACCAAACATCTAAGTAAATCTCCCAAACTTCTATTAACAACCTTGGTTTGACCATCAGTTTGTAGGTGATAAGTAGAAGAAAATTTCAGTTTAGTCCCAGAAAGTTTCCACGAAGTCTTTCAGAAATAGTTCACAAAACGGACATCCCTATCAAACACAATAGTAGATGGCAATCCATACAGTCTGACAATGTCCTTGAAAAACAATTTTGTCACATATGAGGCATCAGCAGTCTTTTGACATGGTAGAAAGTGATCTTTGAGAATCGATCATCCACCACCAAAATAGAATCAAACCCTTTAAAAGTCTTGGACAAATCAAGAATAAAATTCATGTTAATGTTTTGCTAACGAGTGTGTAGAATAAGTAATGTTGTGTATAACCCTGTATTTCCTTTCTTCGTTTTTGATAGCTGACATATTCGACATATAGATACAACTCTAGCAATATCCCATTTCAAAGAAGGCCAATAAAATCTATCTTCAACTAGAGTTATTGTTTTATCCCCACCAAAATGTCCTACAATGCCTCCTACATGTAATTCCCAAATCAAAAAATCATGCAATGAAGTGTTGGGGATACATAGCTTAGAACCTTAAACAAGTAACCATCCTTAACCACAAAATCAACATATTCCTGGCGGCTTCCAATCTGCAACTCCTGAAGATATTACCAAACTCTAGACACATGACATACCCATCCTTCAACCTATCAAAACCTATAACATTGACACTCATTGTTTGAAAGACTGCAACTACACAACTGAGGGCATCCGCTGGTTTGTTCTCAACACCTACACAATACTTAAGAACTAAGCATGTCTAGTACTAAGTTTACGCTGTGATTGCAAATATTTCAAAGTTTGATGATTAGAATAAAGTATAAAACTCTTGAGGTAATAAGTAATGTCACCAATACCTCAGTGCTTGTAGTACAGTGTAGAATTTTTTATCATATGTCGAATACCTTTACTTAGCTTCATTAAGTTTCTCACTAAAATATGCAATGGGATGACCCACTTAATTTAGAACACCTCCAATACCAACTCCTGAAGCATCACATGCAACCTCGAAGGCTTTTGAAATATCAAAAAGTTGTAATACAGGTGCCTAAGTCACTCCTTTTGATCTCACAAAATGCTTTAGATATAGACTTAGACCATTGAAACTCACCTCCTTTCATGCCATCAGTTATGAGAGCCATGATGGAACTAAAACCTCTAATGAAACGCCTATAGAAACTAGTTAACCCATGAAAACTACGAACCTCATGAAAAGATTTAGGTTCGAACCACTCTCGAATAGCACTCACCTTAAAAGAATTCATAGATAAACCATGAGCTGAAACAACAAATCCCAGAAAGATCACATTGGTTTGCATAAAATAACACTTCTTGAGATTTACGTACAATTTTTCAATACGAAGTGTCTCAAGAACATGACGCAAATGGACAATATGATCTTTCTTAGAACGACTGTAAATCGCTATATCATCAAAATAAACTACCAAAAATTTTTTAATGAAAGGTCGTAAAATCTGCGTCATCGCTCTCATGAAAGTACTAGGTGCATTTGATAGTCCAAAGGGCAGCACTAACCATTCATACAACCTATCTTGAGTCTTAAAGGCAGTCTTTCACTCATCACTTGTTCTAAGTTGGATTTGATGATATCCACTTCGAAGATCAATTTTGGAGAACTATTGTGAGTCAGTCATTTGGTACAACATATCATCCAATCTAGGTATTAGAAATCTATACTTAACTGTTATTTTGTTAGTGGCTCGACTATCCACACACATTCTCCAAGATCCATTTTGGAGTCAACAAAGTACAGCATATGGACTTAGGCTTTCACTTGAAACCCTTATGGAACAACTCATCTACTTGCCGTTTGAGTTCAGCCTGTTCCTTGGGATTCATTCGATGATGTGATAAATTTGGCAATTGTGAACCCAGAACCAAATCAATTGCATATTGTATAGCCTTCATAGGTGGTAACTCATTTGGTAATTCTTTAGGGGTCACGTCCCTAAATTCATTCAAAAGATTTACAACTTCCGATGAATAAACAATAGACTACACAGACATTAGACTCAGACCTTCCTACCAACATCAACACAAAACCCAACTCTCTACTCTCCTTTTCAAACTCTTGCTTAGCCAAAATATGCAAAGGCCTTTACTCTAGGGGTTCAATTGGAGAAATTTCTATTGAGGTCTTTCTTTCACTGATAATTTAGCTAGTCTCAAAAGGATAGATTTTCCATTATGCCTAAAAAAATATGTTTGATTTTCCACAGTGTATAACATTCATATCAAATAACCAAGGACGACCAAGCAAAATATAGTCACATCCATCGGAATTATATCACACCATATCTGGTCCTCGTAGTCTGCAATTTTAATTAGAACCAAACATCTTTTATGAACAAGTAGTGTCGTCTTATCTATCCATGACACTCTGTATGGTTTAGGGTGGGGCTTAAATTTCAGTTTCATCCTAGTTACACTAGCCTTTGATACAACATTCATGGCACTACCCCCATCAATAACAACCTTACATATAGCGTTACCATACATAAAAAATGATAAAAAATGCTGGTACGCTTCCAATCATCCTTAAAATTAGAAGTAGACAAAATGCATCTCATGACACCTACATGCTCAACATCATACTAATTTTCATCAGGCTCTAACTCTAAATCATTAGGTTCATCTAGTGAATCAACAACACAATCTATTTCCCTTTCGTTGTAATTTTCAGTTTTCTCAATTTCCATTATAAGAGTACAATTCGGATAATGTGATGCAGTGTAACCCATGCTGTGACAGTTAAAACATTCAACCTTAAACATTCTAGAACGTGAACTGGATGCAAATTTGGAACTAACAATCCCAGAAAATTTTTGAACAAAATTGTTACTACCTTTACTCTGTGAAATCACTCTTTAGTTAGACATTGACCTATATGTAAATCTAGTTGCCAAGTATCCCCAACTTGGGAAGTAATGTGTCTAAAGGGTGGGGACTTCTGATAATTCTCAAGTTTCGATGCCTCATAAACTTCCTCTCCGAGGGTATATGGAGCATGTAAGACCAGTTCTCGTTTCAATTCAAGTTCAAGACTATTAATGAATTTAAAACGTGTCACCTACCAGTCTTGATTAACTTGACATCTCAGGAAAAGATTATCAAATTTCTGATAATACTCAGTGACAGTCATGGTTTCTTATCTTAAATTCATCCATTCGTCCATTGGTTGGTCTCTGTGAAAATAAGATAAGTATTTTAGTCTTAATTTATTTTTCATTTCAGCTCATGTGATGATATGTGCCTCTCTACCCTCTTCTATATCCCTTTTCATACCTAACCAATAATGTTGGGTAGATCCTATTAACTTCATCTTTGCAAATCGGATGCACTGTGCATCTATTATATTGTACCATTCAAAAAATCTTTCCAATTCAATTATCTAATCGGCGAAGGTGCCAGGATCAAACCGTCCATCAAAATTAGGCACATCAACTTTGACCTTTTTTGTGACATCATCATCCCCAAGGACATATTTACGATCATCTACCATATTCTGTTGTGGCTGATATGGGAAGTTATATGTTTGAGTCCTATTTTGTTACCAAGGTTCAGTTCCATGTGTCTCTCTAACATTTGGAAAATCTCTTGGGTTTTCAGCTGAAAATTCTCTACCAAGACCTCCAGATTGATGATGACCCTTAAGTGTATCCGGAAGAGGGAGAATACCTCGATGTTGATGGTGTGGTCTTATGTGATTTTGATTATGCCCATTGGGAGAAGTTTGACCCATACTAGGTTATGAAAAATCTTCCACTGACTCATCAACAGGATTTTTACCTAAATCCTTGAGTAAAGACGCTTCTAATTGCATTTAAAACTGATTTTGAAACTAGGACAAGGACTCTTGAGTTGGACATGCAAATCTTCACAATGTATGCATGCGACAATGTCTAAAAAGGACTCTAGACATTCAAAACCATTAAAGAAACATATTTACAAGTTTTAAGAAATAATTTTATTTTTCATAATCATTTAAAGATCCAAAATTAAAAAAATATACCGGTAATTTTTCGATTATATTTTTCATGTTATGATACTACCTGTGAATTAACACAGCATATATAAATTTATTTTTTATTTATTTAATAAATATTTATAATTAATATTAAAATTTTAAATTTTAAAAGCAAAAAATCTGTTTCCATAGATTCCATAAAAAACAATGCTTAAAATAACTAAGTATATTGCATTTATCATGATCCAAATATTATTTTTTAAAGAAATAACGGTTTACGCTTTTCCCCCAAAATTAGTAATTTTTGAAAAATAAAAATAAAATAAATTTCTTTTGTTGAAAATCACTTTTTTCAGCAGATTTAACATCTAATTTATGTTTTCATAGATAAACATTAGCTAATTTGAGATGAATCAAATGATTTAGGGATTTTCCCCAAATTGGATGTTCATCCCCAATCTCCATAAATCAGATAGATTTTAATGCCTAAATCTATATCAATCAAAAGAATAATGCATTGTTTGATGCTAGCAGTTGATTTCGAACAGAAAAAATAAGAAAACAACAATAAATCATCACTTTTATACCTTCACAGCCTTCACACGTCCGAGTAGAAAAATCCCTTTTTAA
This sequence comes from Pouteria campechiana, assembly GCA_036873735.1. Classification (NCBI taxonomy): domain Eukaryota; kingdom Viridiplantae; phylum Streptophyta; class Magnoliopsida; order Ericales; family Sapotaceae; genus Pouteria; species Pouteria campechiana. The sequence continues at coordinate 28,507 of JAYJMB010028473.1, forward strand.
TCTTAAAAATGCAATTGTTCTCACCCGAAACTGCAAATGGAGTTTTCGATTTTGATGTTAGAATGTATAAAATGAGATTTGGATAAGAAAAAATCGTCACAAAGGGGGTTTCAAGACTCACAACATCCGAATACCACCCCTCGCACGTCGAACTGATAATATCAGTTCACTTACCGATATTATCAATAAATTATCGCGATATATTGCTATTTTACTGATAAATCAATGATATTTATCAATAAATTGACAATATTATCGATAAAACCAACGATAATATCAGTAATGATGGTAAATCGACGATAATGTTGATTTCAGTGTGATTTTTTATCAACCAGAATATCGATAATACAATACTGGCTAAACCTAAAATGAAGACATTGATGAATATCATAACTCCATTAAAGTTAAAAATGATGAATATTTGGTTGTATGAATATCTCTACCAAGTTAAGAAATAAAAGTACTAAAAAATGATTTTTAAGCCTTGTAATTAGTAATTTCAACATGATAAACCAATTATTTGTTTCCAAACTATATAGAAAAATCAGAGTAGAAAATAATTATTATTACAAGCTATTTAAGTAAAAAAAATGACTGAAAAATATTTTTGTTGGAAAATATTTTCTAAAAATATGGATATTATATGTTTTTAACTCTTTTAAAATTGAGCAATCATTTCACAAATTTTTGTAATCAAGGTATAAAAATTCAAGAAATAAAATAATAAAATATTAACCCAACTTTATTTATGTTAAACAAAGCTACTTTTTCAGAATAAATTAAGTTTTTAAAAACATTGAAAAAAAAACTAAAACTCTTTCCCCAAACTTTATAGACTGAAATTAAGGCTATAGATAATTACGCTACATACTATTAAACTAAAAAAAACACTGAAAATACACTAAAATTGAGATTTCGAAGCTTCGTGTTTCAAAAAATACACTAAAATGAAGATTTTGAGGGTGACGAAGAAGAACCGAACTTCCATTGTTGTTGTCAAGTGTAGATCTCCATTGTTCAGCAACTAGGTTACATTTTGTCATTTGAAAGCATCACGAATCTCGTTGAAAATGTATTTTGAAGCGTCAAAGGGAGATTTCGAAACAAAGATATTAATGTCGAGGGAGATGTTAGCAATTCACAAGAAAACCACCATGTTGTTGCCTTAAAACCTCAAATTAAAAGCTTAACAATGGGTTTTAGTCAGCAAAACATACAGAGGATGTGTCAAAAATGGCTTCCCAATACTCAACAATGGGTTTTAGGAAATCACAAATGTATTTTACAGGGAATTTCTCCACTTTATCCCTTCTCAGTAGTTGGAAGATATTAATTAGGGGTGTAAATCAGTTTGGATCCAACCCAAAATTGGGTTGGTTTGGGTTGGGGTTAATGTAAATCGAGTTGGTGCGGGTTGGAGGGTCAAGCAACCGGAATTAACCCGACCCAATATGTATATGTATATGTATATGTATGTATATGTATATGTATATACATATATGTATATATTTATACATATATATATATATTTCTATATACATATATGTACATATCCATATGTATATATATACATATAAATATATGTATATGTATATGCATATACATATATATACAGAAATATATTAAAAAATATATTAAATATGGCAAATACAAATCCTCCACCCATCTGTACAGCTACCCTAATTGCTAAGAAACCGGCGCACAACTGGCAACTCACACAATCACGCAACTCCCTTGTCTACTCTAGCATCCCTACCATTCACGAAGCCACACAGCACAGCAGGTAGCAACCGCACCCGCAGCATAGGCACAACGCAGCCCTTTGCTTTGCTCGGCCTTCACAACACCGCAACCGCAGCCTCTTTCAGGTTTCCATCTTCTCCGGCAGCACGCAGGCAGCAACTCATGGATTCAAGCGATGATACCCCTCCACGGCTCCCCCAACATCTCTTCCATTCGTGAATAATCGTGTGGCAAGCAGCAGCTCCTTCCTTCGCTCGATCTTCACAATGCCACAGCTGTAGCCCCTTTTGGGTTTCCATCCTCTACGGCAACACGCAAGCGTCAACTCATGGATTCACCTGACACTACCTCCCTAGCTCACCCCAATGTTGCGTCTGGCATCCCTACCATTCTCGAATAGCAATCTAGTAGGAAATAAAGTGGGCAAAGTCTCTGAGTGGCGAGAGACAAGACGTTGTTTGGCATTGGAATTGCTGCCCTCCTATCATCGAGCGCCGCATCGAATATGATAGCATGTGCGAAGTTCACGAGCGTGGGAGGGATCAACTGGTCTTTGCCATCTTAAGATGGTTACATTGTATATGGATTTCATTTTCAGATAGCTAAAATCATACACAACTGTCATTTTTGGACGGTCACATGGGCCTTTTAATTACAATATCTTGTTTTCTGTGAAGGATGCAGTAGCAGAGAGCTATAAGAATAATTCGCCAGTTCAAAGGGCAAGCCTTCCAGTGAAATTTATTTAAAACTATCCTCATTCCACCGAATATAGTTAGATAGGTATAAATCAGAACCATCCAAAATATGGGCCCATCTTAGGGCTACCATTTTAAATTGGTGCTTTGCATTTTGCACGTATATCCGCTGGAAACGCTGGAAACGCCTACATATCAACTATAACATGAATACTATGCAACTGGACTTTTTAACCTTATTTATCAACCCGAAACCAACCTGATTTTCTTATGGTTGATTTAGGATTAAGTTGAGGTTTTAAAAAAAGAGTTGGGTTGGGGTTTTACAAATAGGGTTAGGGTTGAGTTTATCACAACCCGACCCGATTTACACCCCTAATATTAACTCTAAAATCTCATGAAATTTTGGAGAAAATATTGAGAAAATGAATAAAATGAAGAAAATATCAAGAAAGTGGAGATAATATCGAAATTATCTCCTAATCTATGACATTTGCATGTTTCCCGAGCGAAAACATCTCATTGGAGGGTGAAAACAAATTTTTTGGCTAATTTTTTGCCGAAAATTTCGATTGTGCAAACATTGATTGACACCACTTACGTGTAAACAAAGTCGCCCAATACATGCCCCGGTCTGGCTATAATATCATAGTCAATTAACAATAAGCAAGCATGGTAAGGCCATGAAGATACAACAAGCAAAAATGCAAAGAAATGAGCATAAACACAAGTGAAAAGCCATTTTTGGCTAACTACCACTCCAAAACACAAGGAAACCCAACAACACAAGATTACAACCACATCCCAACTTCCTGTATCTTAAACTACGATAAGAACTTGCAAACTATGGCAGCTTGGATCAGGCAATGGCAAGCAAACCAGATAAAGTACAATGCATCATTACTAAATGAAAATAAATCTGGGCTTCCCTAGGCAACCACTAACGCTACTTTTTTCAGATTATGGTGTGTAATATATCCAATGACTAAAAAGAAAAGTACAAGTTCTACTTAAATAAAAGAGCCTTGCACTTTTGGAAGCCATGTCCATCATGTAACAAGGCCTCACCAAGACAAACATTGGAAAACCCTGTTGCCCACACACTCATCCAAAAACAACAAGCAGATGCATGAATACATATGACACATGCATGGGTACATAAGTACAGGGATAGTTATAAAAATGACCCAGAAGCCCAATGGCTTATGCATCCCACGAAAATATTGAGAGAGATCATAACCCTGCTCAACAGTCTGCATTTATAACTAAACATGACCCCCAATCACTAATTATTTGACCATGGTGAAAGATTGTAATTCCATAGATGAGAGGAAACGCAAATAAACTAAACTTAGAAACTTACAACGGAATTCTCCATTCCAACTGGTTCATCCCCTGATTCACTTCAGTCAGTCGCCTTGGACCAATCTCAGTTGGGCGCGCTGGCAACCACGAACCCCTTGTTTTATGGCCCCCAACAAACTTCTCTGACTCCGTAAATTGCTTCAGTGAGCCTACAGCTTTACAGGAAGGGCACGTACCCCACCACTGGCCATCTGATGCTCCACATTCCTGGCACACCCAATTCACCTTCACCTTCCCCTTCCCAAACCTCTTCGGCAGCAGGCCAATGCCTGTTTCCACCCTGGAAGCAGTATCGTGCCCTGACCAGTTAGGTTTCTTTGCAACTGGTTTCTCTTGGCAATGATTTTCATGTTCCTTGCCCGAATCTCCACCATCTTCGGCAGTATTAATCGTAACAAGTTCACTTGTGAGAGGATCAAAGATGGTCTGGACCTTTGATTGTCGGAGAAAAGAATTCGATAGTCTGAAGATCCGAGGATTAGTTGAACGGAAGTTTCTGGAATTAGAAGAATTGAAACAGAGGAGAGATTGGAAATTTTGAGACGATTTGGGAATGGGGTTGCACTTAATAAGGTTGAAGACGGATTTCAGATTGTGGGAGGATGGCATTTGAGAGATTCGTAAGAGCTTCTGATGAGAGGATTTAAGCATTAGAGGGAGGGAGTCGATGGTTGTAGGGCTTTTAGAAGAAACCGAAGAGAACAGACGGCCAAAGCCCGCGGGAAAATGAAAGATGAAGTGGCTGACGCCGTTTCAATCCCTGTAACATAGCCGCCGGTAGAAGTAATGCTCTAACGAAGATCGCTTTTAATATGGAAGATAAATAATATTTCATTACTTGGAATGACCATAAGATTGAAATATAACAAATATATATATATATATATAATTTAATATAGCCAGCTATAATGAATATTTTAGTATAGCTAGCGTAATAGGCATTCGATAGAGCAGACATCATTTGGGCCGTCCATGGTGCATGATAAGGGAGGGAGAGGGAGGCTTTTAACTCCAACTCCTAAAAAAAAAATACACATATACAAAATGACAGTGATTGCTTTCCATCTCCCTCGATCACAGCAGCTTCCCATCTTCCCCGATCGGACGAGTGACAGAAACTCGTGTCTCTCTTCATCGATCTGCACCCTTTCTGCATCTTCTCATCTTATTTTTTTAGGTTGGCTACCCCCAAATTCCTAAAATTAGAGCAAACCTTGAATATTGAATGATTTCTCCAAGTCTCATCCACAATCGCAAAGGAGTTATCAAACCCGCTACTCTAGCAAGACTCACGAACATGGAGAAGTTCTTGAAGTAAGTCATGTTCGTTTCACTCATTCATTATCGCCACTGTCATTGTTTTTTCTAAAAGTTGCATTAATTTCACGATAACAATATGTGCTTTTAGTTATTAGTATAAGTGAGATAGTTGTTCAAGCTTCTCTCAATTGAAAATATGATAACAACCCAATAGTTGTTTGATAACATAACTACTAGAGATGTTTGTGTGACCACCTCTGTGAATGAGTGCATGAGGTGCAGAACGTAGGGAGTGCTATGTAGGCATCTAACAAAAAGATTGCGAAGGATATTGTGTCATGGGATATTACCATTCATGGATATATGGAATCACATAAGGTTGTTAAGCTATTGGGTGTCTACTTCTTTGAGAAAAAACAGGTTCTATGGAACTTTACGCTTAATTTGAAATAAAAATCTTGGATTCCCATCTTTAGTTTTTATATTCTTCTTTTATTTAATTTCTACCCATAGATTTTATTATTGTAGTTTTGAATTGCAAATGGATATGTGCTCGTAAAATAAATTCAACTTTACGAACTAAATGGTTGTTCATTTGAATTTTTACATTATGGATGATGTTTTGTAGTGATTAGCATATTTACTAAAGGATGGTGTTATTATCTATTTCCGCGCAAGTTGTTTTAGGTCTATGGATTTACATATAGATATTGTGAACGTAAATGACAGTGATAGGGCAGGTTCCCTAGATCCAAATGGACGGGGTATCGAAATAAGCAGTACAGAAATTGATAATATAGATGCAGTGGGCAGTGCTATACAAAATGCATCAATAGGTATACATAAATTTTTGCACAGAGCTCTTATTAATCTTACTCCAAAGATTAGTCATTAATTTGATAGTGAGGAAGATGTTTATCAGTTCTACAATGGTTATGCCAAACTATATAGATTTAGTATTAAAAAGAGCTATGCAAGAAAGTTGGTCAATGAAGACATATGTGTTCAGATTTTTAATTGCTCTTAAGAGGGGTTAAGGAAGGCCAAACTCATTGAAGTAGATTATCCCAGTAGACTCAAATGGTCCACATGAAGCTTCAAATGTTATACCCACGAAAAGAAAAAAGCAAAGATATAAAGTAAAATATCTCACCTGATGTAATTGCATGGCATCGCTTAGGGTTTTTAAATGTGAGGATTATGATAAGTGGGTTGTTACAAGAATTATACTTGAATATAGCCGTGGTCTAAAATCACCTATTAAATCTCATCGTTTACTATCACATAGGAATGTGCCAAATTTTCAAGTAGATATTGCAGAAGGATTTAATAAAGTTGAGATTGGTGTAGCAAAAGTGTTAGACTTTATGGGTAGTGAGGTAGGTGGGTTGGAGAATTTAGGGTTTTCGCATGTAGACCTTAGAAATCTTACAGAAGGCGATGTCAATCCAAGTATAGTGGAGGGAGATGTTTTGTTATAATATTTTCAGAATCAATCAAAAGTCAATCCTAATTTTAGTTTCAACTTACAAGTGGATGGGAAAGGACATCTGACATTATTTTTTTTGGGTTGATAGTGCAAATAAAATTGATTATGAGGCATTAAGTGATATTGTGTGTTTTAACATGACGCATAAGATAAATAAATATGATATGTCATTTTGACCTTTTGTTGGCATTAACCATTATAAGTAATTAATATTTCTTGGGGTGATATTGCTTTTTGGAGAGACCACAGTTGATTTTGAATGGTTATTCAAAGCATGACTTGATATGATGGGATGTGTATCTCTTAAAGTAATAGTGGCTAACCAAGATGCTGCTATCTTGGCAGTTGTAAGAGATGTATTCCCTCAAACCCATCATTTTATTTACATATGGCACTTGAATAAAAAATTCCATGAAAAGATGGGTATTGTGATTCATAACAATCCAACTTTTCAGAAAACTTGGTCTAATTACATAAACAAAAGTTAGATATTAGATGAATTTAAAAAGGCATGAGCTGATATGATTAGTACTTATGACTTGCATGACCACTCATGGCTGCAGTAATTATATAATATTAGAAATACGTGAGTACCTGCTTATGTTAGATATTATTTTTTAGTTGGATGACAACTACAGGAAGATCTGAGAGCATGAATTCATTATTTGATAAATATGTGTATCGCAACACAAAATTGTTAGAATTTGCATGTGTATATGGATAGGCTATTAAAAAGAGGCATTGGGTAAAAATAGATGTTGATTGTAAAACAACATATAGCATGTGAGCAATGTCAGTATTATCCTACATAGATTAATTGTTAGACGGCCATATAGATCATTATTTTGTTCATAGATATTCAAGTGATGATCTTAAAAGAGTTAGAAAAATTGAATGGGACAATGAAAGAATAATGTGTACACATATTCTTGCAGTATTTCATATACAAGGGATCTTTAGTATGCTTTAAAAGCTTATATTGAGAAGGTGGATTCAAAGACCTAAGGAAAAGATCATACACTACCAATGTACCATAACATCAAGTGTTAAGAATTCAAAGATATATGGCGTCACAACTTGATGTAAGAATGTGGTCAAATTGTTCATTGTGGGCCCAATGATTTGGCTCTTTACAAAATTGTTTTTGAAAGCTTGAAAAGGATTAAAAAATAAATAGAATAATATAAAAGAGAACATATCCTGTATGCACTTGATAATGCTGAAGGGAGTGGGGCCAATTTCAATAATAAAAGAGTAGGGAGTTGTACATCAGCCTAATTTAATGCTACCCTCAAATGAAACTATGACAACCCTACCAGCTAATGCCCAAATTGATGGAGTACATAACCATAATTCTCAACCAAATGTAATACTGGATCCACATATGGTGAAAACAAAAGTCAGACTAATAAGAGATTCAAGTCAACAATGGAAGTGACTGGGAAAGGTGGAGTTAGTAGGATGCGTTGCGGTTGTAACAAAATTGTTATTAGTCATGATAGAAAAAAATTTCCATCGATTAGAAGCTCCAATTCCGTGGTAGATTCATCCCACTATAATCTTGATTAGAAAATGCCCTTTAAGCTTACCTTTTCTTACATTAAAAGAGGGTGCATTTGTTTGAGCATTTATATTGATGATATACTAATAAATCTTTATTGGCTTTTGTTGAATACTTCATATGACTTATTCATCCGAGGGTAAGAGTTCACCATATTCTGTAGGAGATTTTTGTAAATGCAGGTTTGAAGCATGTATCTTGACTTCTTATAGGGATAATAACCTAGGGAGGCAATTTCTTAGTTGTGCTAGTTATTTTGTGAATCTCTTTACACTTCTCTTTAGTGTCTTGTATAAACATGTTGATATAATTAACAATTTTTTAATTGTCTTATTATAGAATGGTCTCACTAAATATTCTTTTTTTTATGGGTTGATCCTCTTCTTACTGATAGACAATATCAATTTAAAAGAGATCAACTGCATGAGATCAGGAGGTTGAATAGTTAGTTGTATGTTATGCATTAAGAGAACCGATGCCTAAAATCAAAAGTTCAAGAAATGTAGCACACTAGAGAGGAGTTGTAGCAATATGAGGCCAATTACAAGGCGTTGGAGATAGAGGTCAAGGTATGTAAGAGAAGACTACACATTTTTTATTTTATAGTACTTATAATTGTCATAATATGACTTATGTAGATAGTTAGAAGCTTCTCTGTAATGGTTTCTTTATATACATTTATCTTCAACTTACAATTTGAGACACATTTGTGTAATATTTTTCTTGATATGCAATTACAGACAATTATTTATAAGCATCTACTGTGATTAGACCAGAGAAGGCCTTTGTTGTCTTTTGTGACTTTTTGCCTTTAGAAGGCCATTGCATCTCTTTGTTTAGCTTATCATTGATGAGAATGCAAAATGTCATATTTTATTCTCCTAATACTTCATCTTTTGCACCTATTTGATTCCTAAATAT
>JAYJMB010028484.1:0-37540 GCA_036873735.1 Pouteria campechiana
CCCTTACTCACACTACTACAGAAAATTAGATTGGAGCAAGGTTCTAAATTTGGGTGCCCACGACAGCACCACCACTACTTGTTGAAGAAAAGTTACTTTATGTCACTTCATGTCTTCTCTGACACTCTACTATTATCCCTTTTGGATTCCAAGTTATGTTAAGTCAATCAATAATTGTATGGATTCGAAATGGTTTGAAGTCTGGATGAGAAATGTGTTGGATCCTGGCTTCTTCAACCTATAAATATGTGTATGTTAGTAGTACGGCATCATGTAATAGCCTGCACCCCCCACTCAATACGGTTTTACCATGCCACACTGGGGCCGATATGGGATGCTACCGTTTCCTTTTTCTTTAAGGGAAGTATTTCTAAATTATACTATTTTCCCTATTTCTAACGGAAATTCTATTATAAATTCGATAGGGTCTACAATTTTCCCTATTTCTAAGGGAAATTCTATTATAAATTTGACAGAGTCTACTCTGTATTTCATACATTTCAACCTGATATACATATGTGAATCAAATAAATGTATACTAATAGAATAAAATATTAATTCAACTCCCTGAATCACCCACAGTCCAGAACCTGCTTAGCCCCATGATGGTAATACATATAACTGAATTAAGTTACATCCATTGGTAATTTATTATAATATACAATTTCACATGAAATTTAATCTACAAATCATAATGGGATTCCAATCCCAACATTTACCATGTCTTCACATATCTTCAAGCTCCCTTGCTTGACCTGTCAACCAAAAACATATAATAAATAGCGTGATTCCGAGCAACTCAGTAAGTAGGCATAATAAAAAGACCATAATTAAAATATCAACATGCTCAAATTCATAAGATTAATATATGACAAGCTTTGCAAGCAATCCAATAATACAATAGGCATAAAACACATTAATACAAAATTCTAACCCATTTATCAATCATGTTATCCACAAGTCACTCTAGACATATTATATCTATATCATTCGGACAGCACAACTCCATTATATCAATAGTTCAGTTCTCTCATATGAATTCCAATATATCTATGTCATTTGGCATCACTTATCTATTGGTGCCTTATTGATATCAATATACCCTATTTGCTTACAAATAAACATATTTAGGATATTCTCTATTTCCATTGAATTTACATAAAACACTAAACAATTGAGACTAGCCCTATATAATTTCTACTCATATATATCTACTAAAATCATCATTCATGGGATTACATAATTCCCATCCATACATACATTTTACAAGCTCAGAAGAAACATATAAATACAATTAAGAGAATAGTTGATATTCCCCTATAACAATGAATATTTAAAATTAGCCTACTTACCTTAAAGGATTCATTATACACCCTTCCAGCACCCTATCTTTCTAGCTCCCTGCTTTTCATCCTTCTTAGATCATCCTGTATATGATAAAATCCAACTCATTCGCAGCATAATTTGGACTAATACATTCCAATCAATGAATTATATACTATGATCGATTTATTACTAAATTTATATACTTTCGAAATGCATAGTTACATACTCATCAAAATACAATTAAAAGCCAATGTATTCAATAAGGATTCTTAAGAAATTTTCATTTCTAACCATATACAACCCTTGTGGAGCATGATCATCATACACTTAACTTCACTACAATCTAATTAAGCATCTAATACACCCAATTTATGACTCAAATGGCCCAAACACCAAAACCCTTTTTAACCCCTACTTAGGGCATAGTTAATTATTCGATTCCATTGGTCAAATCAACCCAAACATGTTATAAAACATGATAATTGTGCTATTAATCATTTGCCCTATAGTTAATTCAACAAAATTCACAAAATTCCCAAATTTTACTATTCACCAAAACCCTAGTTTAGCAAAGTTCTCAATTTCTCATGTCAAATAATAATAATCATTATAATAGATAATTTTCCCATAAATTTATAACCATATTCATCAATCTAAGTCTCCAATTCCACTATTTATGCATTGGTTTTAAACCCTAGAATTTAAAATTCTAAAATTTGGTTGAGGAATCGAGCTTACCTTTACGCATTAAAGTAGTCATTCCTCCTAAATGAAGGACTAAGCTCTAAACTCCACGTTGCTCCTTCCATTTAGTGGAAATCAAATGTGTCTTCTATTTCCTTTGGTTGGAACGGTTTAAATTTAGGTTCAAATGGGAGATCAAGTGATTTTCTATCCAAACATGGGAAATGTTCAAGTTTAAATGACAAAGAATTGGGCATAATGAGGCTAGGGCATGAAGCTTGGGGCGAGAGAGGAGAAATGGGATGAATGGAAATGAAAATGGATGAGTTTCATTCCATAAAAAGTTGGATTTTTTTGCTGCTTCAGTGGTCTACAAAATTGATGCCGCAACATCAAAAATTGGTGCCATGACATCAACTTTGTTGTCTACCCATTTTTTGCCTCGCACCGAAGTGATACCGCGGCATCATATTTGGATGCCACAACATCTAGTTTGATGCCGTAGCATCAAATTCTGATGCTGAGGCATCCAAGTTGGATGCCTTGAAAAACTATGTTTTTGTAGTGATGTTGCAGCATCAAAAACTTGTGCTATGGCATCAAAATTCTGATGTTGTGGCATCAATTTCTAATGCCTTAGCATCCACCTGCTAGATGCCCAACATAATAGCCAAACACCATTCTGGTATTTTGAGCATATCTTTCACAAAAATATCAAAATGATATGATTCTTAATTCATTAGAAAGATAACTTAAAGGGGTACAACTTTTATGTTGAAACCTTTTTCTGAATTAGTACTTAAATATGTCAAATTTGATCACAAATGAACCCAGTTATAATATTCAGCTTCCTTTTATTATGTATTGAGGTTTACAACATAGACTAATTCCAATTCATGGGGTGTTGCATTTGCATCCTAAATTACTTTACAATTTTAATTAGTCCTACACCTAATCATCCCAAAATAATCATTTATAATAACCACTCTCATCCCAAGGTCAAGTAATAACTTGTAACCTTCCAATTACGACAATTTGCCTTTTTCACTTACAAACAAAACCACCACTATTACAATTTCTTATAAAACATTTCTAATATCCCCATAATCACTTCATGCCCATCACATGCATAAAATGAAACATGTTTATGCTATTCATCACTTCATTTGAAGTCAAATTCTTAAAACCACTTATTTCGTTCTTTTTTAACCGAATTTTCTACTATACATAATGCCATAAGCCATTTCCTTTCCAAATTACATCCAATACTAAAACTAATGCTCCAATCACATTACAATGCATATGATAACTGGTTCAGGCCATTCATATAAATCATAGGCATTTGTTTACTTAATTTCACCACTTCAGTTTATTTTCTTCTAAATGCATTTACATAGCTCACAATGATGAAATTTGTAAATGTCATAGACCAAATTCTACTGATATCCGCATGAGCATGTTTAAAACACTTAAACATCATGTGTAGCTATTCATCCATTCAAAATTTTATAATTTAATGAAAATCTCTTGTTAAGTTCTTTTTACACCGCATTCAACTCAATAGTTCAAAAATACTAAATTATCATAAAAATCTCATTTAATGGGTTATACATATCATATTTCACATAATAAACATACTTTATTAGTTATTCAAGTCATATACATAACTTTACTCAAAATCACTACTTGGGTTTTTTTTCACTCAAAACTACTAATGAAGTCATTTTCTTTGTCCAATTCAGTTTATTTCAAACCAATAATCCATCTTTTTAGAGTTAGTTTTTGTTAGTAACTTAATTTAATTAAATCAGTTTGTCATTCTCTATGGGATCGACCCTTGCTTACCCACACTATATTGCTATACAATTGTGCACTTAGGAGGTATTTATAATTTGAATCATCATCAAGCACCTAGCACCTTGTAATGAATTGAGTCAATCCACTCCACATCCAGTCTTGCAAGTGTTAGATAACTATTATTCAATTGTCAAACATATCATTTCATTTTGCATACTCAACAACTCAAGTTATCCAAGTTTTTTCATCATCAAAATAGGAGTCAAATAATTCAATCCCTTTTTGATGATGACAAAACCATAATTTAATAATTTAAAATTTTAATTCCCCCCCCCCCCCCCCCAGTCAAAGCGATTCCCATTTTGTCATAACCAAAAAGAGAGAAAGAAAAAAAATGATAATAATGAACATGAATGAACATGACAGATGTACAAAAAATAAATAATCACAATATGAAAGTTAGCTCAAAGTCATAAGTGTGTGAGTTTAAAAACTATTCAAAGCATCATCAAAGTTAACTTAATTGTTATCAAAGAGAGGAATGTTAGTTATCAATTCCAAAATCTGAAAATCAATTCTTCTGCATTTATTCTTTAAGAAAGAGGAGTTTTCTTATCATCCTGCTTATTTGACTAGGACTCATTAGCTGAAGGGCCTTGAGTAGAAGAAGCACGTATCTGCTCTCAAATGTGTGCTTGCCCATCAGTCTTCAGTGAGTTGAGATTGGCAATGCCTACAAGGTTGAAATATCAAGCAAAGGAGTAGTAGTTGTAGTGATAAGAGTAGAAATGATGAAGTAGGTACGATTTTAGGGGTAGGAATGGTTGCAAGTGGAGTACTTTGGGTATCAGATAAAACTGCAGCTCAATCATCTCCAACTTGCCATCTAATCCTAGGAATGAGGAGTCTTTTCATGCTTGCCATCTAATCCTTCCTCTTATCCTTGACCTTTTTCCCTCAAAACATCTTCAGAGAATTACTCTTCCTCTCCTTTTTTAGACTCTGCTTACTCTATAGCTTCCTCTTCTTCTATATTTTCAAATTCTGTTTCTTCCATATTAACTCTAGGAATTTCTAAATTCATCCTCCAAGCATTGTCCTCATTTTTAATATATCTCATTCTTCTTAATTCTTAATCTTAATCTCATCATAACTTGAAGGACATGTAGGAACATGATCAATGAGGTTAATCTCATAGAACTTGAAGAATCTAGTGAGATACATTGCATAAGGCAAATGTCCATTTCCTCTATTCTTTTGAGTGAACATATATTCCAACATGGCATCAACATGGTCATATTTCAAATTGTAAACAATGTAATAGATTAGAACACTCTTGCTCACTCACAGCATCATGACCTTTGTTTCTGGGAAATAATTAATGTGTTACAATATGATGCACTAACTTAAATTCCACTAATGAAAATTCCTTGTTTGTGAATCTTCCTTTCTTTGTGGCTAATGATGCTTTGCCAGTGAAACATTCAAAAACTTCTAACCTACCATATTTGTTCTCAGAGGATAAATAAAGAAGCTTTAGAATACTAGCAAATTCTTCAACAATGAATTTTATCTCCTTTCCTTGAAGATAAGTGGTTAATGTATAAACTCCATCTTTGCCTTCTACTTCTTGAACATAGAAGTAGAACAGTTTGACCAACTCATCATAAATCACCAACTTTTCATCCATAAAATCATAGATTCCAAAATCTTTTAGCCACTTGACAAATCGAAACCCTTCTTTCTCAAAGAATGAATATTCTATGAATTTTTAACCAATGAATTTACCTCTAGTGTAGTTCTTATTTACAAACATTTGATAGAACTCAGTCTTGTCCTACTTGGACATGAAGTTCTTAAGACTTGGATCCTTTTGAATAGATTTCTTAGGCTATGATGTGGCATTTCTTGGCTGTGGAGTGGCTTTCTTTGGACATGGAGTGACTTTCTTTGGTAATGGAATGGTTATTTTAGGAGTGGTTATTATTTTGGTTGGTAGTGGTGAAGCTATAGTTTTAGTAGGGATCTTCTTCCCATGCTTTGGCTTTGTTGGAGATGTAATCACTGATGTTTCAACTTGTTCGTCGTCAATCTTTATAGGAGTCTATTGAGGAGACTATCTTGTTGGTGTCTTAGTGGATTCTTGGATAAAAATCCCACCTATTCTCCTTCTTGTTCTAGGTAGAGTTGGATTAGGAATAGGAGGCATCTTCCATCTTCCTCTTTCCTTTCTGCTCATATGTAGCCCTTGGTGGTTTTGATACAACCACTTTCTTATGCATTGTCTAAAAGATATAGTGAATCCAATGGGTTTAAACAATGAAATATCAAGGCTCAAGGTAAATTTACAATGAGATAGGATGAACATGTTTAAGGAAATGTGAATCTATATCAAACAAAGTATCTAACAATGATAAAACAAAGTAGGTTTAAACTTTTCCAAGACAATTGCTATAAGTTTTAAGGAAATGTGAATCTATATCAAAAAAGTATCTAACAATGATAAAACAAAGTAGGTTTAAACTTTTCCAAGACAATTGCTATAAGATTTACATTGCATTAACGTTCAAACATGCTTCATAATCTAGCATCAATCTTACAATGAACACAAAGACTTACTACAATTACATGCATTCAAGTGGAAAAATCAATGAAACATGGTTTTTCTATGAAAAACATGACTGAATTCAAGAAAAATTCCAAGATATAATCAAAAATTACACAATTACTATAGAACACAATAGGATTTCACAAATTTGTGAATTAGAAATCCAAAAACATTGATTTGATAGAAAATCATTACCAAACTTGGTATTTCAGGAATCTAAACTCATGAGTACATTTGAACTAAGTATCTCCATTAGAAATTGATATTTTAAATCTAAAATAACATCAATAATTAGCGAATCATGGAAACACATGAAGCAAACACATAAGAATCCTAGATCTGATCGATTTTGAAACCCATCCCATTTTTCATATTTAGGTTTAAATCAAAGGGCTTTTCAAGCCAACCAAAAGAACAATGATGAAATACTATCAATCAACAAGAATCAACTTTGAATCATCAAATATATTATGAAAAAAATAGGATTAAGAAACAACAATGGTTGTAATTTTGTATCACATGAATCCCAATGGAAATTGAAAACTTTTGAGAGATTCTAAATGAGATAGAGATTACCATTGTTTTGATGAAGAGATCTCATGAAAACACACCCTAGATGTTCGAATCACCCAAGGGAATGAAGAAGAACATAAGAGAAGATGAAAGGGTTATTAGAGAAGATAACTAAACCATCCCACTTAAAATCATGCATTTAAGTTAATGTGTTGCCTATGAATCCATTGACATTTACAACCATTAATATTTTGAAAATCCGTCGATGTTGTACATTTGCAAACAAAATTTTTAAATTCACACAAATATGTTTTTCATGATATGAATGCATGATATGGATTATACAAATGGATTAATAATGCCAAGTTTGTAGAGTCTCATAGTATGGCTTAACCCAAGACGGGAGGAGTGAATTGGGTATATGAAAGTTCATTGCTTAACCCCTATTAAGTAATTTCACTCTTTTTGTGCTTGCGTATGGTGCGTTGTAAGATAAATAATAAAATAGTAAAATGCATGAAGAATAAAGAATATAAACAAACACACAAAAAATACAATTTTTATAGTGGTTTGGGAACCTCGTCCCTACATTGGGTTCCACTATATCCCATATAATGGAAATACAATAGGGCTCTTAGCACACTTCTAAATTCCAACTCTATGGGGCATAAACAAGTGTTCCCAATACTCTTCTGGATTCCAACTCCAGGGGGCATAAACATAGTATTCCCAACACTCTTCTAGTTTTCATGAGCTCACTAGGAAACTCACTTGTTTCAAAGATTACCAGCAAACTTGATGGTTTTCCAGAGCTCACTAACAACGCATTACAATGTCGTTTTCCCAAGCTTACCACAAACTCATTGATTTTCAGATTAACCAAAAACTAATACACATTTAAGCACAGGGGAAGAAGACATCTTTTACAGCTCTTGAAATACAAAAAGATCATCACAAAATATAAATTCAATGGCCATAAAGGTATGCATATTGAAGCTCATAAAAGATAAATGATAGTTTAAGCTCTTGGCTAGGGGTGGAAGGATTTGCATAAAACTAAGCTCATTTTAAATGTCTTTCTTTACCACCTAAATCATCCCACCTCTTCTACTTAAAATAGCTTCTTCATAACTTTGACCATTGAAAAAGATTGGTTTCGTTGAATGTAAAAATGGGGGCAACAATGAATGATGAAGACCATTGAGTTTCTGCCATTGGAGTGCATGCCTTCTGATTTATCTCGAGTTGCTGCATCATCATTCTTTTCTAGAGAGGAAGATGAGCTATTGTTGAAAAGTCTTTTCTCATTTTGAGTTGACACAACTGAAAGGCTTGTAGTGCCACTTATTGTTGAAAATGGTGACTAAAATGAATCTACATGATGAAAGCATGAGTACAGATGCCATTTAGATGCAAGTCACATAAATCAATTTTTCACTTATAAGTCATGGCCTCTCTCTATCTGCATTTGTCTACCATAAGTTTTAGACGAATTTCTCCATGAGATTTGTTTATCAGTCGATCTTTCATGCATGTGATTTGTTTATTATAAATAACAAATGAACT
Source organism: Pouteria campechiana (assembly GCA_036873735.1). Lineage (NCBI taxonomy): Eukaryota > Viridiplantae > Streptophyta > Magnoliopsida > Ericales > Sapotaceae > Pouteria > Pouteria campechiana. The sequence goes on from JAYJMB010028484.1 coordinate 8,495, forward strand.
CTGGCGCCATAGACAAAGTCGAACTGATCGACAGATAAACTCTATTGATCAAAAGACAAACTTTGCTTTGTCTGCTCAAACAAATGAAGTATGATCATGTTCTTCTTTTATTCCCCATTCATCTATAGCAAGTGATAGATGAACTCTACTTTACTTTGCCTTGGACAAATTAGGCTCTACAATTTGTCTATAGGATAGTAAGTTATAGACAAATGTGCCTATGCATCGAAGTTCACTTGTCTATGTGGCTACTTTATCTATACAGCTTTGTCTATCCTTACTGTTTAACTTCCACTTCATCTTCTACCTTGTCTATAGTAAGTAGCAGACAAATTTGATCCTGTAGACGAAGTTGAATTCCTCATTTGTTCTATAATAGATGGAGTTCATCTTTGTAACTCTCTTCTTACTTCATTCTTGATTTATCTGTCTTTGGTTAGACGAAGTTACTCTACTTTGTCTTTTACATCTTGTCTTTTTATCCTCAGGCAAATTCTTTCTTCTAACTTTGTTGGTCAAACAAAGTTCTTATAGCATGAAGAATCTCCCCTGGATATATTTGAAGATGTAGGCCTTGAATGGATAAGAAGATGAAGCTCTTGAATGATATTTGAAGGTTAGAGCTCTTGGCTCAAGATTACAAAGATTTGTAGAAGGTTTTGACTTAATCCTTTTTCTTTTTCAACTCTTTCTTACTTTGTCTTAGATGAACTCTGGCTAATGGATAGTTCACAATTTAAGCTCTCTAACCATGCTTCATCTTCAACTGTTTTTGTCATTATATTTGTCCATGAAAGTTTTCCCTTTGGATTTTATAGACAAAGCAAACTCCTTATAGCTCATCTTCGAAGCCTTGTTTTCTTCTTCTTCCTCTTCTTTTGTGATCTTCAACAATTCAATCCTGTAGTAGATAGTTGTAATAGCTTGTTGTAGACGATTATGATCCTACACTTAGAAGTTCTCTAGACTTGCTACGTTTTTAACTCTGAATATATATCATTTTAACAAAACATATTTATCCTTGTAATTTGCATATGTTGTAGAGCAAGAATAATATACATCTCTAAAAAAGTATAGTGCCAAATATGATTCAACAAATTAACTCATTAAAGAATGATAACTAAGATTTAGCATAGCATGAAGTAAAAGATGTATGTTTGCATAATTAAACATTCATGATTATGTATACATTTTACAATCATTTACATTTATCAAAACATAATTATGCATATGATTTTTAATAGTTTAAGTACACATATTATTTAATCTTAATACAAGTTTTGTTATCATCAAAATTATATATAATAATCCTATCGAAGTTCTCTTCTAATATGGAAGAATCTCTTAATGGGAAGTGGTTTTGTAAAAATGTCTACCAACTGATCTTTAGTAGGAATAAATTCAACTAAACTTATTGAACAAAACCTCCTTTACTTGAATTGATTTTGATGATGAATATATTTAACCAACCAAGTTTTAATGTCGAGCCAAAGCATATGAGTGAATGTTTAAGCTACTGATCAATGTTTCTCAAGTGTGCAGTAATGTAAAATATATCAAGGAAACAACATAAGTGGATAGTGCACATAAGACCATATCAGAGATAAGAGACAAAGATTTATAAGGAAGAAACTGTAAATGTTAGAAAGAGAAAGAATAGTACTAAAACTTTGAAGATCAATGTTTGAAACATCTTTCTAAAAATGTCTCAAGCACTATCGAAGCAAATTAAATGGAGGCCCAAGCTCAAATAGAAATAGGCTTCAAAAGGAGAAAAGTAACTAAGTTCCAAACTCAAGCAAGTTCGGACACTATGTGACCAATTCAAACATAGAACCAAGTTCGGACAAAGCTGAACAAAAAGCCAAGGTACTAGAAATTCAAAGCTAAATTCGGACAAAATGGATCTTATTTTCGGACATAGCAAAACAAAGTTTGAACATTGTTGAAGAGAGGCCAAGACATCAAAATTTCAAAAGTCTAAAATTATAACTTTGGACATTTCCTACTCACTCTTAGACATCACTAGAATTCAGTCGTGCGACCAAGGTAATTCACGTGTCTTCTAAGTTCTAAATCTTAACTTTGAACATAGCAATTCACTTTCAAATATAGCTAAAAGAAGTTTGTTACAAGTTGAGTGATTCAAGTAAGTCTAAAATCTTGACTTCGGACACAGCCATTAATTTTGGACATTGCTAAGAGCATTCAAACTAAAGAAACTACAAGAACACTTCAATGAATAGAAAATCCTATCGATTCACTCACATTTAATGAATGTCATCTTCTCCAATAGAAAGATTTTGAATCTCACTTTAAAAGAAGTAAAGAGAGGCTATTCCAAAAATAGAGCTAGTAAGAGAAAACTTTTGAAAGAAATCAAAGAGCATTTCCTCAGCTTTAAAGCATTCAAAGCTCAATCTCTGCAATAACATAAGGGAGTCTGAAATTTTTTATACTTATTGCAATACATTTACTTCTAATACACTTTAATTATGTATAAATCAGCCTATGTAAGAGGCATTTTTATTGTACAATGTTCTTTATGTGAGACTATAAGCAAGGGGCTTGCTGATCTTGTATAAGTTTGTTGGTCAGCTTTGGAAATCAACATATATAAGTTTGTTGATGAGCTTGGAAACCAACGTGTATGAGTTTATTGGTGAGCTTGGAAACCAACTTGTTTAAGCTTGTTGGTAAGCTTGAAAACCAATGTATGTAAAATTTGTTGGTGAGCTTGTAAAACCAAGAGGTGGTTAGTGAAACCTGAGTGTTGTGAGTGAGACTGACTTAGAGAGAGGAGTAGGTACCATATTGTGGGTCGAACCTCTATCAAAATACCTGTGTAATTGTGCTACATGATTTATTCATTATTTTTTTAGCACATTGATTTTATATTTGGCCAAAATTTTCAAAAGCTCAATTTACCCCTCTCCCTTCTTGAGCTACCTTAGAATGGGACCAACAATTAGTATCAAAGCAGACTTCAATAGTTATTCTTGATAACCAAAAATTTTAACTACTTGAAGTGATCCCTATGGCCAACACACTCCATAACACTACAATTGAAGGACAGTTAACCACCAAACCCTCATTTTTCAATAGCATCAACTATGGGTACTGGAAAATGCATATGCAAAATTTTTTTATAGCCACTGATTATAAGTTGTGGCAAATCAACAAAGATGGTAAGACTGTCAGGAACACAAAAGATAAATATATCACTGAAGATATTGTTTTAGTAGAGAGAGATGTCAAAGCTAAGAATAGCCTCTACTATATATTGCCACCTTCTGAATGTGAAAAGATTTCTGTGTGTGACTCAGCAAAGGAGATTTGGGACAACCTGAAAGTCACACATGAAGGTACTTATCAAGTCAAAGAGACCAAAACTAATATACTTGTGTAAGAATATGAAGCCTTCCATGTCACGCCCCGCCTTCCGAGGCACAACTTATTATTTTACATTGTATTTCATCTCGAATTTGCCCACTTTTAGGGTGGGGTGCTCCGCCCAAATTTTGTTAGAGCCTAACCTAAATAGATGAGTTTTCCACTTGTACAATTATATATTAATTAAATTAATGCAATGATACAATTTCTAAAGACAAACATGCACTTAACCATAGCCCAAGATCTAGGTAGAATCATGATGGCAATCTGCATCCTTAGAATTCATTAACAAACTGATAATTAACTCACTTATACATGCCACTACTAACAATATATTAATTTATTTTCTTCAATATCAAATACACCTCAATTAAAATCTATTAATTATAATTATACATTAATTAAATTTGTTAAATACAATCATACACATACAACATGATTCTAATACAATTTTTAACATATCCGCATAAAATTATCTTCACTATTACTCCCAAGTCCTAATCCACAATTGGGGTTCTTCACTTGGCCTGTCAGCTAAAAATTTAAACAAAAAAGCATAAGTCCCGACAAACTCAGTTAGCAGACAAATGTATTAATGAATAATTATTCCATAATTAACATATTTCATATCAAATAATCAATATTTTCAAATCAAAAGTTTCATGTTATTTCCATCCAATCAAATAAGCTCATATTGAATCAATCTTTAATTTAAATATACAACAAAGGGATCTTATCCATCCCTCACATTAAACATCCATATCAATCCAAGATATCAAATATTCCAATCTAAGGGATACTTAATATCCCTAACAACCAAAGAACATTAACTTAAAGAAATGCAGGATATCCACTATCCCCAAATCAAAACATACATGCCCGAATTTCAATAAATGAGATATACATTATCCCTATCCATTCAATGGAAAGATATGCCTACCTACCTCAAATTCTTAACTCCAAACCATTCCTCTAACTCTATGCCTTTTCATCCTTCTCAGATCATCCTGTAAAGGGTAAAATCTCATTCATTACAAATATAGATCGAATTGGTTTCTTCCAAACCAATGAGTATGATTTATGACTAAACTCATCTTTCTCAATAGAGAATCTTAAATAATTTCCATATTTAACTATATGAAATCCAAATCCTTATACAACATAATTATTATGCCATTAACCTTAATGATCAAAATAAATCAGCTAGTTAAGTCCTCAACTCGCCCAATTTGTCACTTAAACACTTTATAATCAAAATGATTTTTAACCAAAATTGGGTCTTTGTTCAAAATTCAGATTTTTAAATCCCAAACAACCCAAACAAATCTCAAAATAGTTTAATTCATGTCTTAATCAATTTTTTCCATAATTATTACTTATAAACTATCAAATTGGGGAAAATTACTATTCATAGATTGGGTAGAAACCCTACCAAGCCAAATTCATTGATTATCATGCCCAAATCACTATAACTGAAGCATAAAATCATTTTTCCCATCCTTAATGCAACATAAACTATGTAATCTCACCCTAATTCCACTATTCCCAATTTCCACAAAAACCTAGTTTAGTAAAATCATAATTTTGGCTAAAGAAAAACAACTTATCACCAAATCCATGCATAGCTGTCACTCATGGGCAATAATTCAAGGTTAAAACTTGAAGTAGCACCTTCCATTTGAAGAAAACCGGATTTGCTTCCATTGCCCATCGTGTAAACATTGAAACCTAAGCTGAGAAACATGCCAACTTGATTACCCATCTAAATCAAGTTGTTTCCTAACTAATCGAGTAAGAAAATTAGTTAAACAGGGAAGAACATGGGAATGGCATTAGAGGATGAAATAAAATGATGAAATAAAATTAAAATGGGTTTAGGGCTTTAAAACGTCGCATTTTTTTGTGCTCCAGCATGCCATAGAGTCAGTGTCGCAACATAGAAAATCTATGTCATGACACAGATTTCACTGCCTGCTTAGTGTCAATTAGTGCTCCAGCGTGCCATAGAGTCAGTGTCGTAATATAGAAAATCTTTGTCATGACATAGATTTCACTGCCTGCTTAGTGTCATGACATAGAAAACCTATGCCGCAATATTAAATTCCTATGTCGCAACATAGAAAACTTGTTCCGCGACATTGAATTCCCGTGTCATGACATTGAATTACTATGTCGTGACATTAACTTGTTATACTAATACACTTTAAGTAATTTGAGCATAAATTTTACATATGATGTCTAAATGACCTAATTTTTTAGATATTGAAAAGATAATTTCAAGGAATACAACTTTTATGTTAACAACTTTTCCAAAATCCACCCTCAAATATGTCAAAAATGTCCATAAAGTTAACCCATAATATTTATCTTGTTATTTTTTAGTCATTTGGAATAGCTTCAGTACATTAGTCATAAATTTTGTATATAATATCAAAATTGAGTGATTTTTTCCATTGGATAGATAATTTTATGATCTAAAACTTTAATATTGAACACTTTTTCAAATTAGTCCATTATCTATGTCCAAATTTAAACACAATGAACCCTTTTTCCAAATTCAACTTTTTCACTTATGAAAAATCACCAGTCCCCATTTTACACAAAACATTTCAAATTTCCCAATGATCACTTCCCACACATCACATACATGAAATGAATTATATTCATACTATTTAACAATTTATTTGAAGTCAATTTTCAAAAATTACTCATTCAGTTCTTTTTAACCGAATTTCTTTGAATTTTTCTACTATAATGATTTCACATGTCATTTTTATTCTAAAATGCATCCAAGTCTTAAACTAAGATTTCCCACACATTACAATACCTTTGATAGTCATATTAGGTCATTCATATTGGGCATAATCATGACTTTGCTCAATTTCACTGTTTTAGTTCTTTTTCTTCTTACTATTCTTCTATAGCTCACAACATGCATTATCTGAAATCTAAAAACCAAAATCACTTCATACTCTTATAAGAAAATTTCAATCGCCACAACCATCATATATGGTTAATCATCTATTAAAATTTCATGATTTGATGAAATTCATTTATTGAGTTCTTTTCACATAACCTCCAACTTAATAGTTCAAAATTCTAAAATTATCTCAAAATTTTGATTCAATATCACATACACATCATATTATACCTAATAAGCATGCTTCATTAGTTATTCGAGTCATATGCATGACTTTACTCAAAATCATCACTTGGGTCAATTTCACTCAAAATTACTAATAAAGTAATTTTTCTTTGTTCAATTCAGTTTTCCATAACCAATTTCTTTATAAATCAATATGTATTACTTCAATTTCTCACTTTACTGAAATGTAAAGAAATTTTCCCAAATTTCAACACCACAGGTGTTACATTCCATATGCAAGACATTGATATAATATTATATATATTTGAAAGATTTCAAAAGATCACTAATGGGTTGAAAGGTCTTGGAGAAAATATGAAGAACCCAAAATGGTGAAGAAAATCTTGAGATCATTACCAAGATAATAGATGGAAAAGGTTATAACAATCCAAGAGGCTAGAGACTTGGATAAAATGAAAGTGAAAGAACTTATGGGTTCTCTCATGACCCATGAAGTCCTTATGAAGCAGAAAGCTCCAAAAGAGCCAAAAGGAAAGAGAAACATTACTCTGAGAGCTAAGTTAGACAATGATTCACAAAGTGAAGCTTCGCCAAGTAGAGCTGATGAGGATAATGGCATAGCAATGCTAAGCAGAAATTTAAGAACCATATTCAAAAGGAAAGCTGGAAGAATTCTAGAAATTTCATAAACAATGACAAGAGAAAAGATGTCCCCACCTGCTACAACTGTGGCAAACCTAGCCACATGAGTTATGACTGCCAAGAGCCTGAAAAGAAGCAAGGGAGCAATAGAACAAAAAATATAATTCATATCCCAAAAAGAGGAAGAACAACAACAGCAACAAGAAATTCAAGAAAAAGAAAGCATTTGCTGCATAGGACATGCTAGAAAGTATGCTACATAAAAGTGTTAGTAACAACAAAGAAGATCATGAAGCACAATTCAGCAGACTCTCACCAATAATAGGAGATCAAGAAGATTACCACACTGGAATGAACTTCATGGTAATTCATGAAGATGAAGTAACTTCTAAACTTGAATCTCAAAATTTTTTTGATGAATTAGAAAGTTTTTATTCTAATTTCAAGGCTCTAAAATCCAAATACATGGAGACAAAAAAGGAGCTATTGAAATTGATCAATGAGTGCTCCAAATTAAAAGATGAACACAGAAAGCCAAAAAGTGATCAAAGCACCATTCAGGAACTTCAGCTGGTTAAGGTAGAAAATAATGCCCTTAGATAAACCCTAACCTCCACCTTGTTTAGAATGAAACCATAGAAAAAATGTGGTCAACAACATAAGAAACAGAGTTATAATTCTGGAAAAAAATAAAGAACTAATTAGACCATAGTTTGGATTCCCAAAATAGTCGCAGATGCAGTAAATGTTATTCAGTCTCCAAACATTAAAATAGTGGCACCCTAGAAGCAGTGGGTACCAAAATATGCTGCACTAACCCTCCGAGACCCATTCTTCGATAGGTACTAGAAATTAAAGCCTAACCTTATCATTGCAGATGTGTCTGAGAGTCATAAGAAGTAGCATGTGGAACAGTAACTTTCGGAGATAATGAAAAAGGTAGAGTGGTTGGCTTGGTAAGGTCGGCCAACCATAATCTACTTTTATTTCAAATGTGCTTTTAGTTGAGGAATTAAAACATAATCTTCTGAATGTTAGTCAATTCTATGATAATGGTTACAAGGCTATGGTTGAATCTCACATATGTTCAATTCTAGATCAGCGTGACTCAATTATAATCCTAGGTAAGAAACATGAAAATGTGGATATTATAGATTTATTTAATATCCAAGCTAAGTATCTTGTTAGTCAAGATGAGTCCCAATTGTGGCATAGAAGGTTAGGACATATGTGCCAACAAATACATAATAGAAAGACTATATCAAAAAGATCTTATCGTTGGCTTACCTGAACTGAAATTTAATAAAGGATAATTATGTAATGCTTGTATGAGAGGAAATCATACCAAAGAATCTTTCAAACCAAACATAGAAGTATACACAACTAAGCCACTTTAATTGCTACACATAGACTTAATGGGACCAACTAGAACTAGAAGTCTTGGAAGAAAATATTACACATATGTCATTGTTGATGACGATAGTAGATATACTTGGGTAATGTTTCTTGCATCTAAAGATGAGGCTTTTTCATTCTTTGAGATATTTTCCAAGCATGTGCAGAATGAAGTTCTCATATAGTTTCTATTAGAAGTGATTTAGGTGGAGAGTGTGAAAACCATAAGTTCACGGCCTATTGTGAAAACAATGGGATGTTTCAAACTCTCTCTGCACCAAGAACACCCCAATAAAATGGAGTAGCTAAGAGGAAAAATAGAACCTTACAAGAAATGGCGAGGACAATGTTGAGTGAATATAATCCACCATAATAATTTTTTGCTTAAGCTATGAATACCATTTGTTTTGTTATCAATAGAATTCATATTAGGCTAATACTAACAAAACTTTATTTGAGTTATATTATGGCAAGAAGCCTAACATATCATATTTTTGTACTTTTGGCTGCAAATATTTTATTCTTAATAATGGAAAAGAAAACCTTGAAAATTTTGACAGCAAATCTAATGAAGGGATATTCCTTAGATATTATATTATTAGCAAAGCATTTAGTATCTACAACTTGAGTAGTAGAGATATAGAAGAGTCTATTCATGTTAAGTTTAATGAATCTACTAACTACTCAAGAAGAACAAATGACTTTGATGATGAAGCAAATAGACTCACAACAGATGTGGAGAGAATGAATTTGTAAAATCAAGATAGACAAACTCCACAAACAGTAATAACAAGGAATGAAGCAAACAGACAATTTGAATCTTCCACAAGTGAGGTAAATGAGGGAGGTAACTCTTCTCTTCCTAGAGATTTGAGATTCATACATATTCATCCTGAAAACCAAGTAATTGATGATGTGTATGATAGAGTTAGGACTAGATCATCCTATCACTAAGTATGTAGTAATTTTGCCTTCATTTCTCAAATAGAGCCAAGTTGTATCGACCAAGCACTAGAAGATGAGAATTGGATTTTACTTATGCAAGAGGAATTGGACCAATTCAAAAGAAATAATGAATGGACCTTAGTTCTAAGACCTAACTATCAATCTATTATAGGAATTAAATAACTCTTTAGAAATAAACTTGATGAATCTGGTTTAGTAGTGAGCAATAAGGTAAGATTAATAACAAAGGAGTACTATCAAGAAAAAGAGATAGATTTTAATGAATCATATGCCCCTATTGCTAGGATAGAAGTTATAAGAATGTTGTTGGCATTTGTATCTTACATGAATTTTTTAGATGGATGTCAAATATGCATTATTGAATGGTTTTATTAATGAAGAAGTTTATGCAAAACGACCCCCTGGGTTTGAAGATCCTCATGATCTTAACCATATATTCAAACTCAAGAAAGCCCTCTATGGATTGAAACAAGTTCCTAGAGCATGGTATGAGAAGCTAATCAGATTTTTGATTGAGAAAGGTTTCTGAAGGGATAAAGCTGATACCACACTCTTCATTAAGTAGGCTATGATCGATATTCTTATTATGCAAATATATGTAGATGATATTATATTTGGAGCTACTAATGAAAATCTTTGTTAAAAGTTCTCTAAGTTAATGCAGGAAGAATTTGAAATGAGTTTGATGGGAGAATTAAACTTCTTTCTAGGACTACAAGTAAATCAAATGAAAGAGGGAATTTTCATCTACCAAGCTAAATAGACAAAGAAACTGCTGAAGAAATTCAATCTGGAAGATGGAAGAAGGTAGAAAACTCCAATGAGTACTTCCATTAAATTAGACAAGGATGAAAAAGGTAAATTTGTTTCCTTAAAACTCTATAGAAATATGATAGTATCTTTGTTGTATATTACTGCTAGTAGGATAGATATTATATTTAGTGTATGTTTGTGTGCTAGATTCTAGTCAAATCCTAAAGAATCATATCTTATTGTAGTCAAAAGAATCATTAGATACCTCTTCGACACTCTAAACCTCAATTTATGGTATCCAAAAGGTTTAGATTTTGAGTTAGTTGGTTACTCTAATGCTAATTTTGCTAGATATAGAGTAGCTAGGAAGAATACCTCAAGGACATGTTAATTTCTTGGAAGCATAATCATATCATAGTTTTCTAGGAAACAGACATCTGTTACACTATCAACTGCCGAAGTTGAATATGTTGTAGTTGGAAGTTGTTGTACACAAATTCTCTGGATGAAATAGAAAGTGAGTGACTATGGTTTAAAGTTTGTTAATACGCCTATCTAATATGATAATACTAGTCCTATAAATCTGACCAAGAATCCTGTTATGCATTCTAGATCTAAGCATATGGAAATCAGGCACCATTTTACTAGAGATCATGTCTAAAATCACAATGTCTATTTATAATTCGTACCAACTAAAAAATAATTAGTAGACATTCTAACTAAACTACTCCCAAGGGATAGATTCTGTATGGTTAGAAGAGAGTTAGGAGTGATAAATCCATATGCATAATGCTTATTTTCTTGATCATCACATTATGAATATGTTTGTATGATTTGAATGCATAATCTTTCTGTCTTATAATTCATATGCCATTTATGTATTTTATTCTTTGAGTGTACAACTTAGGTTGTTTCAGACAATGCTGTTAGGACACACTTTCGGACATTATGAAACCTCACTTCATAATATCCAACTTTTGTCCGAAGTCATATTTCCAGACATCGTCATCTATGTCCAAAATTACAATTCTGAACTAAGCCAAAATCCTTTATGTGTCCAAAATAATAAGTTCTATTGCTTATCTTCCCAAAGTGCCTAAACCTTTATTTATGAGAAAAAGTCTCATTTTCCTGCTAGAATTAAATATTCTTCATTGGAATGCATATTTTTTTAACCATATCTATCAAATATTCATTCCAAATACCCTTAAGAATACACTAGAACCTCATAAAGATTCCCTAGAAATTGTCATATTTTTCATAGCCACGTCTATTTAATCCATCCTCATCCATTAGCTATCATGGAAAGAGTAGAAAAGAAAGAAAGGCAAGTCGATGAGATGCAAGCTCAGAAAACAAAGAGAGACAAGGCAATAGCAGAAAATGTGCAAAGGTCAATTCACTAAAGGAAAATAAAGTGGACAAAGAAGTTATTAAGAAATTTTGGATTGAAGATAATTCTTCTAATAGACTTGATGAAGTTTGTGATGTCTCTGAAGAAGAAGAGAAGAGGATTAAATGGATATCTATGAGAGATATTATGTTCTTTGGAGATTACCAAAACCATCTTCATATGAGTCCAAAGGCCCTACTTTCAACGTTACCATCTTTAGAGGTCAAAGACTAGAAGCGAGAAGTAGTACTAGCAGCAACCCCCTTCTCCTCCATCCAAAACTTTTGCTCTTCCGATGTGACCTTCCGAAAGTAATGGATGCATGCCTACGCATGATTCCAAACTTGATCGGAGGATCATATCAAGCTCCACCTCAATCTCTCTACCCCACCTTTTCTTCCGTCAATCCCATCCTCAATACACTTTTCACTATTTAATGAGCACTCTATTTGTACTAAAATAAATCTGAGTGTATCTCTATTTGTACTAAAATGAAATAAAATGACTTTTTGTGTTCATTTTGAGTATTTTATTTTAATGCACATTCTGTTTTATGTGTGCTTTCTTCCTTCATGCCTTTTAGATAATGGCAAAAAGGGGGAAAAGTTGTATATTTAATGAAATATGTTTAAATAAAAAGGGGGAGAAATTATATGTTTAATAAAACAAGTTAAAATCCAGTGCACTCATTTTGGGAGGGTATTAGAAAAACCTGTTAAAGACACACTCTGTTAGGGGGAGCTACATATGTCTTGTTGTTATAAATGAATATATCTCTGTTTATTTCCCATGTTTTAGTTTATTTCTTTTGAGGAATATATGATTTATCTTTCTTGAAAGGTATGCTACTCAAATGTTTTGTCTTCATCAAAAAGGGGAAGATTATTGAACTAAACATTCTTTACTTGGATTAATTTTGATGATGAATATGTTTAACCAACCAAGTTTTGATGATAAGAAAAAGTATATGAGTGAATATTTAAGTTACTGATCAATATTTCCCAACTGTGCAGTAACAAAAAATATATCAAGGAAACCACATAAGTGGATAGCGCATATAAAACCATATCAGAGACAAGATCCACAGATTTAAAAGGAAGAAAATGTAAATGCTCAAAAGAGAAAGAATCACATTGAAACTTTGAAGATCTGTGTTTGAAATATCTCATAAGAATGTCTCAAGCACTGCCAAAGCATATTAAATGATTACCCAAGCTCAGACAAAAATAGGCTTTAAAAGGAGAAAAGTAACATGCCAATGAAGAAATTTGTTACAAAAATAACAGTGCCCTTTGTAAAAGCTAAAAGTTTTTCTTTTAAAATATATGGTATGATTCTGACAATTTGAACAATTGTTCTTCATCTAGTAGATTGTATTTTTCAAAGAAGTACAATACAATTTTAACTTTTGGTTTTCATTCAACATCTTCTTTGAGTCATCTTTCAGAAGATCATTTTTAGATTTCAATTTTGAATACTCATCAAAAAGAACATTAAATTCTAGTTGAATTCTCAGTATCACTTCTTTTTGAATCTAAAACTCCTTTTTCAACTTTACATATTTTTCAGTTATCAAATTTGATTCATCAAGAAGTTTAGTATGTTTTTTTTGCAATTCAAACAAGAACTCATCATAACTTACTTCATCTGAAGTATCGCTCTCTTTTTCTTCATATTCATGTGCCATTAGACCAATATGACACTCATCACTTTCAGATTCAGAATCCACAAAGATAGATGAGTCACTGTCATACCAAGCACCAAAATTTTGTGATTTCTGGTTCTTCTTTCTATCCCTTTTTGTAGATGGTCATACTCTCTTTAGATGTCCATTTCTTCCATAGTTATTGTAAGTTCCTCTTCTTCCTTTTTGACTGAAGTATTAGTTTTGAATGTTCTGTCACCTTTCTATTTTGCACTCTTCAAGCAATTGTTGTTTGAAGAAATTTTTTAAATCGATTAGTGAGCATAGCAATTTCCTCATCTTCTTCACCTGCATCAAGATCAAATTGATCAAAATTAGCTTTTAGGCCTATAGATCTCTTACCTTCTAATTCAGATTCATTCTTCTTGATGACATGCTCATATGATAGCAGCAATCTCATCAAGTCATCAACCTTTAACTTTGAGATGTCTTTTGCTTCTTCGATCGTCGTCACTTTTACTATCCAAGCTTTAGGTAAAGGTTTGAGTATTTTCTAAATTTCTTCCTTCTCAGTGATCTCTTTTCTAAGACCTTTCAAAGCATTGAGAATCTTGGTAAACCTATGATTCATCATAGTAATGGATTCATTAGGAAGAATTGTAAATAGTTCATAATCACACATTAAAAGATTCATTCTTGTCTCTTTCACTTATGATGTGCCTTTATGGGTAACTTGAAGTTTCTTCCATATGTCTTTTGTAGTTTTACAAGTAGACACTCTTTCAAATTTAGCTTGAAAAATAGCATAATATAATAAGATTTTAGCTTATTCATTAGCCGAACTTTTCCCTTTTTGTTCTACAGTCCAAGTACTTATTTTCCTACTAGTGTTGTAAAGTCATCTTCAATTATGCACCATACAGACATGTTATAACCCATTAAGAAACTTTGCATTCTTAATTTTCATAGAGGATAATTATCTTCAATTAGATATGGAGGTCTATTTGCGGATAATCCCTCTAGAAAACTAGTTGATTGGAATGCAAATCCACTGTTGTCATTTCTATTTCCATTTCTGCCACTATTGTCATTGCCACTTTCCTTGGATGTGGCCATAAAAGATCACTTTGAGCAATATGAAGATAACACTAATACCACTTGTTGGTCCCACAATATGGCTAAACTAATGCAATATTATGGAAGCAAGTAAATGCATTGTAAAGACAATGACTCATGAGTTCAGAATACATATGTTATAGTGGTTTGGCACTCTCTACCTTCTCTACTCTCCAAGTCACAGTCACAGACTTGGATTTCACTAGTTAACTTAGTCCCAAAGTTACCATGGTATAGGTACTTTGTTCTCTAGACTTACACTTCCTGGTAACAATATAAATGAATCACTTACACAACCTGTAATGATTCAACTATCACTTGGTTCTAGACTTACACTTCCTGGTAACAATATAAATGAATCACTTACACAACCTGTAATGATTCAACTATCACTTGGTTTACAACCCAAACCAAGGTATAATTAATATAATAAAGAATATAATAAGAAAAGGCTTACAACCAATTCAAATCTCAGGTGACTTCAGTGCTTCAAATTGTTCAAGCTTCCTTCACCTACAAAACTACTGTTAAAATCTCTGTATAATCTTCATCTCTTGATCATACTACAAGATTTTGTTAGTTCCGTAAGTTAGGCTAAAACCCAAGGGAGGGGTGAACTGGGTACTTAAAAATTATTTCTTAACCCCTTTAGGATTACTTTTCCCTCTAGTAATCAATCACATGAACACAAAATAAATAAGATACAATGATTTTTATAGTGGTTTGAGTAAATACTCTACTCCACTCTTTCACGATCACTTTTTTCTTAGTGTCTTGGGTTCCACTATTCCCAATAGTAGAAATATAATGTGTCCCTGACACTCTTATAGTACTAGGGGGCATAAACAAGTGTCCCCGGCACTTCTGAATTCCAGCTCCATGGGGCCATAAATGCATTGCTCTCAGTACTCTTCTAGATTTTAGCTCTAGGGGCCATAAACAACCAACTCTTGTCTACACTTAGACAGTCACAACTCTTCTTGAGTCTAGTCATAAATACTAGCTCAAGGAATAAGAAATGAATATTAGAAGTTTAAGCATAGGAATTTTTTAGTAAGCATGGGGGAAGTTTTTTGAAAGTTGAATGAAGAAGTAAATTATCTTCCCAATGGTAGTTGAGAGCCTTCATGAAAAATTGAGGAAGGTTTGCAAGGCTCTTAATTCTTGAAGGATTGTACAAGGTTAAGCTCAGATCAATAAATGTTCTCAAAAAGGTTTGAATGATTTTCTCAATTGCTTTGTTACTTCCTTTTGCTTCAACGATGCTTCATTTATAGTTGCTTTGAATTCTAGTCATTGGTGGTAGGTGAGCTCTATTAATAACAGAAGACAACCTGAGTGATACATTTTGAATCTTCTGACTTCTACTTATTCCTCGTATATTGTAATGCCTGTAATGCTAACCTTGAAAAAGATGATTTCAGGTTTCTCAATAAGCTCTAGTCGAGATATTACCGCATTGGCTGCTACTTTCACCAATATAAAAATATCATTATTAATGTTGGACGAAGATCAATAATTCATTCCAACCATTGCTTATCTTTTATTTATGATAGATGAAGTATCTATCCAGTTATCCATAAGACAAAATTCTTTCATCTATTGCATTATAGAGGCATAAATATCTTATTGCTTCAGAGCTTTATCTGTTGGGTTTGTCCGTTTGTAAGTAATAAAAGAAGTATTGGATTGTAGATAGCTTTTCTTCACGCCTTTGTCGAATGGAATATTTCTCTACTTTGTTTGTTGACAATCAGACAATCACTAATAAATTCTTTATTCTGTCGGACGCTCCTTACTTCTTTTGCTTTGTCTATTGACAGGAGACGATCATTGGCTTACTTGTGACAGATGAAGTTTTTGTTCTGCATACAATTCTTACTTATCCGCTTTGTCTATTGATAGTAGATGAAGTCTTTTATTTTGCTGAAAAGATCTTCACTTCTTCTGCCTTTGTCTATTGATGGCAGATGAAGTCTTTTATTCTACTAAAAAGATCTTCACTTATTCCACCTTTGTCT
Organism: Pouteria campechiana; assembly: GCA_036873735.1. Lineage (NCBI taxonomy): Eukaryota > Viridiplantae > Streptophyta > Magnoliopsida > Ericales > Sapotaceae > Pouteria > Pouteria campechiana. The sequence goes on from JAYJMB010028484.1 coordinate 24,925, forward strand.
ATTCTTATCAGATGACCATTGATAAAAACTTTGGCTTGCTTATGATAGATGAACTCTGTTGAAAACTTATTGTCTTGCTTCCATCAGATGTAGTTTTCCATTTTGACACATAAATGGAAAATAACTGAGTCCTTTTCATTCGTGCTTTGTCTGTTACGACACTTCATCTTGTGCTTCTTTCCTTGCTCAACCTTGTCGCCATGAAATATGTTTTTTATGCTCGTTTATCTTTGAGACCTATAACTTGATTCTACATGTTAAAACTTGATAATAATGATTAGTATGTAATCTTTAATTAAGTTTTTTTTGTCATTGAAACCATGCATTCATGTCAACATTCTCCCCCTTTTTGTTAATGACAAAACTTGATTAAAAAATTATCTCATAAAAGATAATCTCCCCCTAAATGTTTGGAGATAAAAATGTTTGCAATGTTTAAACATTCCACAAGTTGCCATCTTTTAATGTTTCCTTATCTTTTTTTATATTCTCCCCTTGATTATTTTGAATGTATTCTCCCCCTAATTTATTAAGCGCAGTTTATATTTTCTGTTTGAGATAATTTGCATATTCTTTCTCCCCCTTTTTGTCATAAGCAAAAAGACATACCTCCTCCTTGTAAGGTACACACACAAATAGAAGTAGCCAAAAAATAATGAAAATATTTCATTTCCTTTTATTACAAACAGCGATACAAAGTAGATTGGCCTTGGCATAAACATTCTAAGCTTGGGGAAATAGAGAGAGAGAGATTGTTATGGAACCTAAAGAGGTTGACCACAAAGTGAGAGGGATGTGCATCCAAAACTATAAGAGGTTTCTTCAATTGTAAGAAATAAAAGTTTTGGATGGTGGGTGAGAAGATGAGAGGTCGAAGATGGATATAATATGCTTGTTTGTTCCATTCCCCTCTTCTTCAAATGCCTCAAATGATGAGATTGATGAATTATTTCTTCAAAGCCAGATTTTGAAGAGAAATGCTTTCGAGAGAATGAATGGAAGAATGGTGAACACAAAAGCATTTTCTTCCCTCCAAGAAAATAATTGAAGAACCAGCAGTTGATTCTTCAATTCCTACCACACGTTTGTCTTCTCTTTATGATTGCTTCCAAAATGTTCTTCTTTGAGGAATTTCATTTTGGTAGTGCAGAGAAGGATTATGATTTAGGAATTAAAATAGATTGATTGTGGAGGTTATATGAGGTGCATGATATGATTTTCAAAGAAAGGGAGAATAACTCATGCTAAAAATAGAGTTAGATGTGATAACCATAGTTGTAAGTTAATTTTAGCAAGAAAATGAGGTGTACTTGACCTTGGGAAACAATCTTCAGACAAAATACGAATAAAGCACTTGATTCAAATAACTTACTTCATCTAAAATGAAGTTTAGTCTCAAAAGAGCATATTCAATATCGCAATTTCAAGCACAAAAACATTAGAGATTTTATCCTTAAATCATTATATTAGTCATACCTAATTCTCCTGTAATATTGCAGAAGGTGTCTAAGGATATTGGTTTAGTAAAAATATCCACAAGTTGTGCACTTGTGCTCACATATTCTAGACATATTTCATGTTTCTCAATCATGATCTCTAATAAAGTGGTGCCTAATTTTTATATTCTTGGTTCTTGAATGTAAAACAAGGTTCATTGTCAAGTATATAGTACTAGTGTTATCACATTTAATGGGTATGTCTCTATAGCTTAGTCCATAATTAAGAAGTTGTTATTTCATCCACAACAATTGAGCGTAACAACTTTCAGCTGCTATATATTCAGCTTTTGCTATAGAGAGAGCAACACTAGTCTATTTTTTGGAGAACCATGATACTAAACTATTTCCTAGAAATTAATAGGTTTTACTAGTACTTCTTCTATCAACTTTTATCCTCCAAAATCAGTATCAGAATATTCGATGAGTTCAAAATCTGTTCCTTTCGGATAATAAAATCCTAGATTTGGTGTGTGAATAAGATACTTAAAAATTTGTTTTACTATAGTGAGGTGTGATTCTCTAGGACTGGATTGGAAGCATACACTAAAGAGAATATTCAGTTTGGATGTAGTAAGATAAAAAGACATCCAATCATACTTCTATATTATTTTTGATCTATGAGTTTACCTCTTTCATCCTTGTCCAGCCTTGTTGATGTACTCATTGGAATGATTGCCGCCTTAATTCTTCCATTTTGAACTTCTTTGACATCTTTTTAGTATATTTGGATTGGCAAATATAATTTCCATTATCTTTTTGCTTGATTGCAAGAAAGTAATTTAATTCTCCCATCATACTCATTTCAAATTTAGCTTACATGATCTTTGAGAAATCTTAATAAAGTTTTTCATCAGTAGCTCTAAATATAATGTCATCCACATAAATTTGAGTTGTCAAGATATCTTTATCAATATTTTTGATAAAAAAAATAGTGTTAAACTTTCCTCTCTTAAATTTATGATCACTTAAGAATTTGCTCAACCTTTCATAACAAGCTCTTGGAGCTTGTCTTAAACGATATAATGCCTTAGTGAGCTTATAAACACGATTGGGTTGATCATTATTCTCAAAACTAGGAGGTTGAACTACATACACTTCTTCACTTAGATATCCATTCAGAAATACACTCTTTACATCCATTTGAAATAACTCAAAGTCCTTATGAGATGCAAAAGCGAGTAGCATTCTAATGGCTTCTAGCCTAGCTACAGAGGCATATGATTCTTCAAAATCAATTCCTTCTTCTTGAGAGTACTCTTTAGAAACTAATCATGCCTTGTTTATTATAACTAGCCCACTCTCATCCAGTTTATTTCTAAATACCTATTTAGTTCCGATTACATCAATATTTTCTAGTTTTGGAACTAGTTCCTATATTTTGTTTCTTTCAAATTGGTTTAGCTCTTCTTGCATTGCTATAATCCAACTTTCTTCATTTAAAGCTTGATCAATGTTAGTTGGTTCTATTGTAGATATGAAGGCATAATGACCACAAATATTTTGCATAGACCTTCTTGTTTTGACACCATCATATACTTTTCCTATAATTTGCTTTCTAGGATGAGCAATAATAAATCTCAAATCAGTAGGAGGTTGATAAGGAACATTACATACTCTTACCTCCTCTTCATTTTTTGAACTTTGTATATCTTCATCGGTGGTGTCATTCTCTTGATTCTTCAATTTGAGCTTCTTCATATTTGTTACAACTTCATTTGTATCACTATCACTCTACTTTTCTTGGGGTTATATTTGCTTCATCGAATTTAACATTTATAGATTATTCTACAACCTGTGTTTTCTTAATATAGACCTTAAATGCTCTACTATTGGAAGAGTAACCAAGAAAGATAGCTTCATTACTCTTTGGATTACACTTTCCAAGGTTATATTTTCCATTGTTCATCACATAACATAAGTATCTAAAGGGATGGAAACATGAGATATTTGGTTTTTTTCCTTTCCAAAGCTCATATGGGATTTTCTTTAAGATTGCTTTGATGGTAACCTTGTTCAATACATGGTAAGCAATACTAACTGCTTCTCCCCAGAGTCTTTTGGACAATTTACTTTCATTTAGTATGGTTCTTGCTATTTCCTAAATTGTCCAATTCTTTCTTTTCACAACTCCATTTTGTTGAGGAGTTCTGGGGAATGACAAACTATGCTGAATTCCTTCTTCATCATAAAAATCAATGAATCTTTTGTTTTTGAATTCACCACCATGATCACTGCGGATGGATATAATGGATATTTGTTTCTCATTTTGGACTAGATTCAAAAAAGTATAAAATATTGAAAATGCTTCATCTTGGCTAGTCAATAAAATTTCCCATGTAAATCTAGAGTAGTCATCCACTATCACATATACGTATCTTTTTTCTCCAAGTGTGACTATGTCTGATGGTCCAAATAAATCCATATACAATAATTCTAGAGGTCTAGATGTGGATACTTCATTCTTAAGGTGTAATGATACTTTGGTATGTTTTGACAATAGATAGGATTTGCATATTTGATTTTTGTAATAGCTTAATTTTGGTAGACCAATTACGAAATCCTTTTTCCACAAATACTTGATTTTGACATATTGATATAACCCATCCTCTTGTGTCATACCCATGGATCATCGTTAACTACAATTAAGCATTTTTCAACTATATCATCCAACTATACTAGATAAATATTTCCATGCCTTTTTCCACTAAAAAGCAAATCATTGTCTATAATGAATACATTATATGTAAATGGTTCAAACACAACTTTGTGACTCTTGTCACATAATTGACTGATGCTTAGCAGATTGTGTTTGAATTCTTCTACATATAATACTTCCTCCATGCATGCATTGAATAAGTCATAAATTTTACCTATTCCCTAGATGAGACCTTTATCATTATTGTCGAATACTACTATTCCTCCATCCATTGGCTTTAATTCTTTGAACATCTTTTTGTTCCCAATCATATGTCCCAAACAACCACTATCCATAAACTATGCATTTCCTAATGTAGCTTTGACACTTACTTGCATTCAAAGCAAATCCTCTCCTTACCTTGTCAGTACCTAAGTATTGGGTCCAATGATGTTAATAGGAATATGTGTGGTATAAGTGTGTGCTCATTCCTTGCGTTTTCATCTCATTTTAGCACCTTTCGATTATATCTTTTTGGAATAATAATCATACACTTTATGTCCAAATTTGTTATAGAAATAGCAAATATTTGGGACTCTAATAAATGCAATATATTCTATTGGTTTCTTTATCCAGGGATAATTTATGAGCCTTCTAATATTTGAAAAGTTCTCTTTTTCTTCTGTGAGATTCATTCCCTTGGACCATTCAACAAATTTTTATAAATTTTCATCATCTGATTATTCACAACCAAGTCCCTTTTTGCTGGTGTGACAGGTCATTCTCATAAATTTGGCCACAAACTATTCTAGATGGGAGAATTTACTTAGCATATTGTTTAATATTTCTATCTCTTTCTTTAGATCTCTAACTTTCTTTTGTAGAGATAAATTTCTTTTTGCCAGAATAAAATTTACTTTGACAATTGCATCAAGGTGTCTTTCTTTTGAGTAAATTTCTAGCTAAGTGATTTAAACTTACTGAAGAGAGAGTTGTATGATTGTTGTAACTCATAAAATTTTTTGCATGTAACACAAGTGCTATTTGCACTTGAAGAGTCAGAACTATAAGAGTAGTAAGAGTTCACCTCTATTTCTAGGTTCATTGTGCATTATTCTTTAATGGTGATTTTATCTGTTAAGTCTTTCTCCATTTGGGGCATGCAACATATTCTTGCAAGATGTCCAACTTCATTATCATCTTTCTCTATTGAGCTTGTTGCAGATAAGTCTTCATCATTCACATACATTCCTCTAGTATGGTTTCTTGAGGACTTTTTCAAGTATTTTTTTCTATCATCCTTCTCATTTATGTTTACTTTTTCTTCATAGGGACACTTAGGAGACATGTGTTCGATTCCTCCACATATATAGCATGTGGGGAGATCCTTCTTTCTTTTACTTATGTTCTTTTGTTGTTTAGGTTATCTCCTTGAAGTGCTGCCTTTGCTGCTTCTTGCAAATCTTCTAAAATTTCTGACCAACATGGCCATATCATCTTCAGGTTGTGATGTCAGATCACTATTGCTTTTTTTGGTCACTTTTAGGGTAATACTCTTCTTTGGCTTTGCTGGCTCCTCTTTTGTTCTTGATTAGCTCATGTGACATCAATAAGCTGGTAAAATTGTCCACCAAAAGAGTATTCAGATCCTTTACTTCCTCGATTATTGTGGTCTTCTGATTTCGTGAATCTGGTACCACTCTTAGTATCTTCATTAACTATTCAAAATTTGTAACTTCTTTTTCCAAACCTTTCAAAGTGTTAGTAACCTAAGAAAAATAAGCATACATTTTAGATATACTTTCTCCTTCCTTTATCCTAAAATTTTCTAGTTCTCCTATTAACATATTCCTTCTAGTTCCCTTGACTTATGAAGAACCTTCATAAATAGACACTAATTTATCTCATATATCCTTTGCAGTAGTGCAAGAGGATACTCTATCAAACTCAGATGAGAATAGTCCACAAAATAAAGAATTCATAGCCTTTGCATTGTTTTGGACTAAGGTGGCTTCCTCTTTGGTCCATTCATCTACTTCAGTAGTGGGAAGAGTGATTCCAACTTTAATAGCTTTCCAAGATTCTATATCATTAACTATAATAAATTGCTTCATCCTTAACTTCCAGTAAGCAAAGTTAGTGCCATCAAATAGGGGTGGCCGGGAAGACGATTGCCCCTTGGCAAATATTTGTAATGAGGATGATGGGTCTGCCATTAGATTACTATAAGTTTTTATATAGTCTGCTTTGATACCATTTGTTGGTCCCGTAGGTTAGGCTAAAACCAAAGAAAGAGGGGATTGGTGAATTGGGTACTTCAAAATTATTTCTCAACCCCTTTAGATTACTTTTCCCTCTAGCAATCAATCACTTGAACACAAAATAAATAAGACAAAACGATTTTTATAATAGTTCGAGTAAACACTCTACTCCACTTTTGCAAGATCACTTTTATCTTAGTGTCTTGGGTTCCACTATTACAAATAGCAGAAATACAATAGTGTCCCCGACACTCTTCTAGATTATAGCTTTAAGGGGTGTAAACAAGTATCCCCAACACTTTTCTAAATTTCGACTCCAAGGGGTATAAACATAGTACTCCCAACACTCTTCTAGATTTTACCTCTAGGGGAAAATAGCTCTTGTCTATACTTAGACAGTCACAGCTCTTCTTGAGTCTAGTCACAAATACTAGCTCAAGGAATAAGCAATGAATATTAGAAGTTTAAGCACAGATTTCTCAGTAAGCACAAGGAAAGTTTTTTGAAAGTTGAATGCAGAAGTAAATGATCTTTCCAATGGTAGTTGAGAACCTTCATGAAAAATTAAGGAATGTTTGCAAGGCTCTTGATTCTTGAAGGATTATACAAGGTTAAGCTTAAATCAGTAAATGGTCTCAAGAAGGTTTGAATGATTTCTCAATTGCTTCGTTACTTCCTTCCGCTCCAACGATGCTTCATTTATAGCTACTTTGAATTCTAGTTGTTGGTGGTAGGTGAGCTCTATTAATAACAGAAGATAATCTGATTGGCGCATTTTTAATCTTCTGACTTCTACTTATTCCTCGTATGTTGTAATGCTTGTAGTGCCGACCTTGGAGAAGATGATTTTAGGTTTCTCAATAAGCTCTGGTCGAAGTATTACTACATTGGCTGCTGCTTTCACCAATATAAAAATATTATTATTAATACTGGGTGAAGATCAATGATTCATTTTAACCGTTTCTTATCTTTTACTTATGATGGATAAAGTATCTGTCCAGCTGTCCATGTGACATAGTTCTTTCATCTGTTACATCATAGAGGCATAAATATCTTGTTGCTTTATAGCTTTGTTTGTTGGGTTTGTCTATTTGTAAGTAACAGAAGAAGTATTAGATTACAGATGGTTTTCTTCATGCCTTCGTCTGATGGAATATTTCTCTACTTTGTCTATTGACAATCAGATGATTACTGATAAATTCTTTATTCTGCCAGATGCTCCTTGCTCCTTTCGCTTTGTTTGTCGATAACTGATGATCGTTGGCTTACTTGTGATAGATGAAGTTTCTGTTCTACCATACAATTCTTGCCTCTCTGCTTTGTCTGTTGATGGCAGATGAAGTCTTTTATTCTGCTAAAAAGATATTCACTTGTTCTGCCTTTGTCTATTCATTCGACAACCATTGGTAAAAATTATTGCTTACTTATGATAGACAAATTCTGTTTTAAACATATTATCTTACATCTGTCAGATGTAGTTTTCCATTTTGACAAACGAATGGAAAATAGATGAGTCCTTTTCATTCGTGCTTTATCTATTACGATACTTCATCTTTTGCTTCTTTACTTGCTCAAGCCTTGTCGCCATGAAATATATTTTTTGTGCTTATTTGTCTTTAAGACCTATAACTTTATTTCGCATACTAGAACTTGACAACAACCATTAGTACATAATCTTTAATCAAGTTTTGTTTGTCATTAAAAATATGCATTCACATCAACAGATTTCTCTTCTCTTTTGCACACAAATGTTCTTTCAACACATCTCCCATTGATATAGATGTTCAACTGCTTGGAGATAATATCTCAAAAGGGGTTAAAGAAAATGTCAAATTGCTTTATTTTTGGATCTTTTAACTACCTACAATGGTGCCAAAATCGTCAACATTTTACCCAAAATCTTATGCTAAACTGTCAACATTTTTCTTCATAGAAAAATCTGTCAAAGTTTAACTTCGTTAGATACGTCCATGACTCCAAATCCATCAAGGTTCACCAAGTTCCAACTTCATCTAATTTGAATCTGTTGATGTTGTACTTCGCTGAATATATCCCTAACTAAAAATTCATCGATGTTACTGACCAAAAACATTGACAGATTTCTCCATCTAGCGTCTTCCTTCCTTAACCTTTTTCCAAAAATTTACTTACATTCTATTCATCACTTCAAGCAACCTGATTACATGCATTTGTTTTTATTTACATCAATCCACTCTACACCAAATATACATCATTATCAAACCATATAGTAAATTTTATTTTATCCAAGTTTGTTCATCATCAAAACAAAACAAAAATCAAACATATTTCTTTCCCTCTTCCACCCCCTTTCTCATGCCCATCTTACAACAGCCCTTCCTAGTCCAATTTCCAATTGTTTTTGGCTAAGAAGAAGATATGTTTTTATGTGAAATCATCCCCACACATTGAGGAGAGGTCATACCACTTGATTTGGGTGAGATTTAGAGAAAGGAAAATCTATTTTTTCACCATTCTTCGTGCTGCATATGGAAAGGGTTGCAGATCCAAGTTAAAATTTTCATTTTGAGAAGGATTAGACATGCAAAATCTAGAGGTAAGTGTTTTCCCCAACTCTATTATTGTAATTTTCATTTTAAGGTTGTATATGTGCAAAAATGTGGGTTGTTTGTAGGGAAAATATATGTTTTGATTTCGATTTTCATGAGGGAATTGTACAAAAGATGAATTGTAGCAATTACATGTGGACAGCAATATATTGGACATTTGAGATGGGGTTTTGCATGTTTGAACATTTGGGCAACAAGATTTATTAATTTGTGGCTTAATGACTAGTTTGTGATGTTGATTTAATAATTTCCTAAATGTATACATCATTGAAAATTTGAGAATTTAATGTATGCACATGACATATTCGATGAAATGCATGAATGAGGTGAATGGATAACAAGTTAAATTGATTTAAGGATGTATTTGAAGTCTAATTAATATTATTTGGATGCTAATTCACTGTTCATTATATTTGAATAAGTTGTATGTTGATGATATTGCATGAAACCCATGAATTTTGGGTGAAAATTCAAGTTTAATGCATGCATACTATATGTTTGTTAAAATGACTCAATGGGAATAAGTGTTGAATTTGAAAGATTGGAAGGCAGTCCTTAATTAGCCATCAATCAAGCATTAAAATAGATGGTGAGATGTTTACAAGATGGGTTTAGGTATGATGATAATTTAGGCACCCATATGATGTGATTCAAGTATATTTTTCATTTGAAATTTTGCATTGAATTGTACCCCAAAATGGGCAGCTACTTGAGGTAGAATTTTGCATGCTTAAACCATGATTATTTAGCTTGAATTGATACTTGAAATGGGGGAGGAAATAGTTAGGTTTATGTACTTGAAAACCTATGCCAAATTCTATGTGGAATGATGAGTATAAGTCTTCCATTTGGTACCTTAAAGAAAGGTAATAAATTGAACTTTTGATAGTCAATGTAAATCGTGTAATATTGATTTATTAGAACTACTCTTGCATGGAATTAATCACTTTAAATGGGATTTTATGGCTAAAGTTAAACCTTGAATGCATAAATAGAGGTAAGACAAAGTCCTTGTGAATATAAGAAGTGGAATTTTAAATAAAATTGCCCATTATTGGAAATTTTTGTTTTAAGGGCTATTTTGGAGTTTAATGAGCCTATTTAATTGTGAAAAGAATGAAACAATAATTAGGGATGTAAATGGTTCCTAACTAGGGTGTTTAAGGGATGAAAGCATTGAAATAAGGAACTTAGTGAAAATTTTCAAACTTGGATCATATGGAACTCTAACTTGACATAGGGGATAATTTCCATTAAGATGAGTGTTTAGAGTGTGTAATTGAACAACAAGATATGAATATACCTTAATGAGAAGATTAAGGGGTTTTCACCTATTTTATGACTTGAGTAGAATTTTTCATTTGAAATATATGTAACTCAAATTGTGATACATGTTGTATATGTAGGCTTATTGAGTCTGGATTGGAGCTAAGTCGTGGAACTTGAAGAATTATGAGATGGTACTTCAATAAGGTAAGTAGGCATGGTTTCTGCTGAATGTATGGATGGGGATAGTAGTTATCCCATTGTTTGAATCCGAGCATGTATGTATGACTAGGGATAGTAGATATCCCATAATTATGCATTGAATGGTTTTTATTATAGTATGTGGTTGTGTGATATTTGGATGGATAGGGACAGCAGATATCCCTTTATGTTGTATGATTAGTAAATTCTTTATGATATGCATTGGGATAGAAAGTATCCTATGTGTTTATGTTATTTATTCTTGTCTATGAATGTTTAAATGAACAGGATAGAGAATATCTCAAGTTTGCACTAGATAGAATAGATGAGATGAATATACTCTATGATTGTGTGTGATGTGAGGAGCCTGGATGGCATGTTGATGGTTATGCTTGCATACACCTGAATGGCATATAATTTTGTATGGGAATTAAGAGGACTTGAGCCTCATCAGTATATATTCATGGTGTAATTATATTGTCATATTTTATTCATGTTCTGGGTTAGAATAGGTGGCTTATGATTAATTACTTCTACTAATGTGCCTATTTACCGAGTTCGCCTGGGACTCATGCTTTTTATTTTAATTTTTAGCTAGCAAGTCAAGTAAAGAATCCCAACTGTGGGTTAGGGCTTGTGAGCAAGAATTGAAGATATTTTCATCATGGTATGATAACTTGGGATTGGAATCCCTTCATGAATATGTATTTAGAAATTTAATCAGATTTCTATAATCAGGTGTATTGATATTTAAACAAATCTGAATGATGTATATTATATAGTATTGGTATGTCATAGTGATGAAATTGTGAATGGATCTGTGTGATTGCCATCATGGTTCAATTTTGATCTTGGGCATGTAACTATGGATGTAGGTGTGAGTATTGTGGTTAATATTATTGTTTTATAATTATTAAAATGTTAATGTTATATGATTAATGCCATGTGTAGATCCATATAATTCATGGTAGACTCTACTAGATTTTTGGTAGAATATTTCCTTAAAACGGGAAAATTATAGGGGAATGGTAAAATGCATAGGCCTCTAGGCGGGGCGTTATAAGAACCAAGTTCAGACATTATTGAAGAGAGAGGCCAAGACATCAAAATTTCAATTCTAAAATTATAACTTTGGACATTACCAACTCACTCTTGGACATCGCCAGAATTTAGTCATGCGGCCAAGGTAATTCACATGTCTTCTAAGTTTGAAATCTTAACTTCAGACATGGCAATTCACTTTCAAATATAGCCAAAAGAAGTCCGTTGCAAGATGAATGATTCAAATAAGTCCAAAATCTTAACTTCAAACACAACTATTCATTTCAGACATTGCCAAGAGCATTTAGACTAAAGAAACTATGAGAATACTTCAACGAACAAAAATTCCCAACAATTCGCTCTCATTTAATGAACATCATCTTCTCCAATGGGAAGATTTTGTATCTTAGTTTAAAAGGAGTAAGGAGAGGTCATTCCAAAAAGAGAGCAAACAAGAGAAATTTTCAAAAAGAAATCAAAGAGCATTTACTTAGCTTTAAAGTTTTTCTTCCAACTCCACAGCACAAAAAGTAATCTTTATTCAAAGCTCAATCTCTATAACAACATAAGGGAGTCTGAAATTCTTTGTATTTATTACAATATATTTACTTTTGTTACACTTTAATTCTATACAAATCAACCAATATAAAAGGCATTTTTATTGTATAACGTTCTTTGTGTGAGACAGCAAGCAAGGAGCTTGCTGATCTTGTATAAGTTTGTTGGTTAGTTTTGGAAACCAACATGTATAAGTTTGTTGGTAAGCTTGGAAACCAACTGTGTATAAGTTTGTTGGTGAGCTTGGAAACCAATGTATATAAGTTTATTAGTAAACTTGGAAACCAACATATGTAAAGTTTGTTGGTGAGCTTGTAAAACCAACAGGTGATTATTGGAACCTGACTGCAGTGAGCGAGGCTGACTTAGAGAGAGGAGTGAGTACCATGGACTAAACCTATATAGAAATACCATGCAATTGTGCTAATTGATTTATTCCTTATTCTTTTTAGTACATTGATTTTATATTTAGCTAAAATTTTCAAAAGCTCCAATCATCCCTGGGGGGGGGGGGGGGGGGGGGGGGGGGGGGGGGGGGGGGGGGGGGGGGGGGGGGGGGGGGGGGGG